>JAOYSI010014857.1:2459-38427 GCA_025775065.1 Hiodon alosoides | reverse complement strand
TGTTTTTTTCTAGTTATAATTTTTACATTTTCCATCATGTGTTTGTTTTTTATTTTCTTAGTTCATTAACTAATTATTGAGCAGACCCATATTTATTTTTTTGGCTGTTCAGAACATACACACCACTCGCTAATATGCTAAAAGTCTCATTCTCCTTCACTCACGTTTTGGCTGGTTTTCTAGCGGGTTGGCAAAGCCAGCGCACACCGCTATCTGAGGTCATATCTGATTAGACTGTTCCACAGTTCCCTTTTAAGGGAGGGGCAAAGGCATATGAGTAATCAACCTGAATGTGGACATACTCAGCGATGCATTCTAGCACTGTGCTAACCACAAACTCCGGGGCACAAATATTTATGTCCGTCACATTTAAACATAAATGTCACATAAACTTAATTCAATGCCAATCTATTCTACATGTTAATTTTTCATTTCTATTATATTTCTAGCAAAAATAAATTCTGCATTCTTTAACCCACAGTTACTTAAAAGATGTCCACCTACAAGATTCACATATCTACCATAATGAAACTATTAACAAAACTGTTGATTTGATATCAAACTGTAAATTACGTGTAATATTAAGCCATAATCTAAAACAATAATCATTTTTTTAGATTTTGAAAAGTATCTACTTAAAGCGGTGCTTAAGTTCTCAAAACCTCACATGCAGAACCAAAAAGGGGGGGATAAATAAAAATTAAGCATAATGTCTGACTTGTCTGCTAATGGAAATTAACAACTATGTAGTCAGGTGGGGCTGACTAAGACTGTTTTATGCAGCAGACGATGGCGTCTGGCGACAGACTGCCCTCTGCTGGCTGATTTCTGCACTTCAGGGGGAACAGGTCGGAAGGTTGCGCCACCAGTGCACACAGGCGGGAGGAGCTGCAGATAGTTACTGGGCATAAAACGCCCTGAGCGCCCGTTTTTCAATGCGCCCATGGTGGAGTTCAGCTTCTCCAACGGTGGGAAACCAGGCTGAACCTTGCACTTGCTGTATGGGCCCAAGCGAGAACAGGGTCCTGGGCACTCGAGTGTTAACACAGATGTGGAGGAATGGTGAGTCAGTGTGGCGTCCTCTGATACAACCAGGCGCTGGCTGCTGGAGCTGGGGCGTGAGGGGGGCTTGGCCGGGTGTAGGAGTCTGTCTGCAGGCAATCTGTTCACACGCAGCTGGACTGGCAGTAGAGTTGGCCTAGCATGCTGGGGCTTAGCCTTGGAAGAGGTTGGTGGGGACAACAGTCTGTGTCCCACTCGATCTATCTGCACTTTTGCCCTGAAAAAATAACCATCATATTTTTCATAAATACATCATAGATAGTGACTGTTAAGAAAACAGTCTATAAAGAGTCTAGTAACCTTAAAATAACTCCCCAGTTGTAGACATGCAGTTACTCCATACATTTCAAACAAATAGCAAATGGTTGTGTATAATATTGAGCCAAAAAATGTCAAAAATTATTCAGGTTTGCTGTTTCTCTAGGAGCGACAGACTTCTAGCTAGATTAACTTATCATTGCTAGTCTCAACAAGCTGAACAGCCCTTTTGGCACAGTGATACAGTTATAAATCATTCTGGTAACAGTTAACAGTCGCTGAAGCCCTCGAACGGCAGAACCAAGCAGGGGCCCACCTGAATCTGTCCTTTGAGCTTCTATCCTTAGAGGGCTTGTCCAGAGGAGGGAGCCGGTTCAAAAACAGCTCGACCTTCAGATCCTTTTCAATGGCTTTCCTCTCCTCCCTCAGCTCTACAGAAACAGAGAGGAGAATCGTCCCAAACCTGATCCCCATCTCTATGGCACGTGTTTTTTCCGATAATGTTTGCATTCGTCTGGAAAATGTACCACACGTACTTATCTCTCGGCAGCTTGTACTAATGTTGCTTCTAGATGGCAAAATAAAATTTAGCTATAAAAAAACATCTATTAAAATACTATCGTGCTTTCATTACCGATAACCTCTATCGCCGCGTGGCCTTTTCCCCCACTGAGAAGATTGGCCCTGTAGATTTCTTTTCTGGCTGCGTGACAAGTTTCTAATTTAATGGCATTAAGTTCCAAATGATTGTTGGCAGGATGACAGCGAGTGTGTCCGGTATCAAGACAGCTGTGGATTAATCCCATTTACCAGAGAGCGGCGACCGACAGGACTATCTGTGGATGAATTCAATTTGACGCCTTACAATAACTGGAGATGGGTGCGTTTAGTGAGGCTGAGGAATAGGCTTGTCTGCAGTCGGGGAGGGCGGTGATTTATTAGCACGGAGGACGTTTTGTCATTCTGGTCACGGGTTCCTGAAGGGGCCTACGCTGCTGGGCACCGATGGGTCGGCCCGGTTCTCTGGCGAGTCGCAGATCGGCCAGGCCGCTCGACAGCACCAATCACAATCAACACCTCCACCGCTCTTTATGGGGGGACACTCTTGCCAGTACCCAATCTGAATATAGCAAAAGCCCAAAAAGGCTGGCGCCAGCTTAAAAAAAAAAAAAAAAAGGCCCGTCTTATTACACACCTAGTCATTCATCACCCCACTAGCTTGGCAGCCGGTGAAAAACAGTTTGCAGTCACAATCATTTCTTTTTTTTCCCTGCGTAGCATTGAGGCACCATACGGCATTTGCGATTTTGAGAGCTACAATTCGTTCACACAGCTGGAGCAGGTGCAGTGTTGCTCAAGGACAGAACAACGCGCCCCGCCTGCGTCTGAAACACAGGGTGCAAAGCTCATTGCCCCAGCCTCACCACACGCTGCTATAAATACACTGTGTGTGTGTGGGCAGACATTAGCGCTAACTTTGAACTAGTCTAATAATTATAAACGACATGCGTGGATCCCTGCAGCTGAGGTTAAACGGAAATTAGTTTTTAGTGGATACAGCAACTTTTTGGTTTGCTAAGCGGCTCATCTAAGTGCATTTTGACCAACCAGTAGAAAAATAAACAGAAAAACAATACATTGTTATTGTGTCCATGCTAAATGAAGGCCAAGCCGTTTATTGGGTTTATCTGGTACCTTTTAGCCACTAGATGGCAGCATAAGCACCTTTAAAAAATGTAACACACCAATTTATTGGTAGCGCCACTTAACAAATGTTCCCTTTTAAATGTCAAAACGAATCATTCTGGTGTTTGGAACAGACATTGGTATTTTTGCATCCTATGCTCTGTGAGCTCATAAAAAATGGCCCATGATTCGTGCACGCTGACAGCTGGTGATATTAAATACTTTCTTGGAGACATAACTAACATAGTCCGGCCAGCTTCCTTACAGCCAAAAGTACGCGGTGCTCCACCGCAGTTGGGTTAAGAGCAGCGCCCCTCACCTGATATTGTGGGGTCCGGTGCTGGGTCCTCACCACGGTCCAGGTACTGCTCTTCCACACACCGCTGAATAAAATACAGAAAACAACTCATTCAATGTAGACCATGCAGCCCAGGGCATCTTCAATACCTTAGATAATTCAGATCACTGAGACGACCGGACGACCGATTACAGACAAATACGCCATTGGATGCTTTTCATCACCTGTCGGCCCGCACTGTATTCTCTGGTTTTCGTAATTCAAACGTAACATCAGCATGAAAGCATGAAAGAAATCGAGGATCTACTGAACATATCCGACAAAAAGTCAGGATCCGTACAAATGCAGACCGAGACTCCTGTGGGCTTATCTTGACTGACATGGTTTTACATTCATTCATATAATGATTCATATATGGGACCTGGCACCAAAGTAAGGAACCAGCCCTGCACCCTGGAACTACCAACATAGAGCACCATTACAAGTCCTTTCCACCCGCTACTCGTGAAAAAGAGGCAAGGCTTGTATTTGCTTGGAGGTATTTATGTGCTGTCTGTGTCTGTGTTGTCTCGGCCGGCTAGTGACTGGGCACAAACTGCTCACTTTACTCGTCATTTAGGACCATGTAAAACAAACAAACCCGAATGGAGGGCTATCCAGCTAAAGGGGAGGCTTCTCATTTTCAACGATGGGGCAAGCAGCATCCCCGCGGCCAAGGAATAGGAGCCCGCAATACTAGGCGGAGCCTAAACCCCTGCATTGAGTAGGAGGAGCCCATGATACCGGGCGGAGGATAACCCTTGCAGTGCAGAGGAGGAGCCTGCGATACTGGGCAGAGCCTAACCCCTAAATTGAGGAAAAGGAGCCCATGATACTGGGCAGAGGATAACCCTTGCAGTGCAGAGGAGGATCCTGCGATACTGGGCGGAGCCTAACCCCTGCATTGAGGAAGAGGAGCCCATGATACCGGGCGGAGGATAACCCTTTCAGTGCAGAGGAGGAGCCTGCGATACTGGGCGGAGCCTAACCCCTAAATTGAGGAAGAGGAGCCCATGATACTGGGCAGAGGATAACCCTTGCAGTGCAGAGGAGGATCCTGCGATTCTGGGCGGAGCCTAACCCCTGCATTGAGGAAGAGGAGCCCATGATACTGGGCAGAGGATACAGTTCTCTCTCGCCCTTAACAGCTGTCTAAGACATGCGCTGTATAGCCTTGTAAGGGTCTTGTTTCAGCAGGAGGTCTGCTTACTTTCCTGGCTGAAGTCATGAGATGCTGAAGTAATTTTCTCATTTCCCCAGACCGCACCAACTGCTAAAATTGCTTCCTCTTTAAAACAGCAGGGCTGTATGGACGGTGAACACTGCCTTCTTGGCTCTGGCAACTCTGATGAAATTCTTCAGCTCATTCTCCCAGCCCTGGAAGTGGCACATGAAAAGGTCGCTGTTTCTGATTCCTCCATATCTAACATGCTACCGAAATGTCTTCCCGTGAACAGGAGACCATTCAGAGAAATAGTGTCATATGTCACCAATTGTTGAGGGAATACTCATGGGCAAAATTTCTGTTCCCACTGACGGTTCTCGATGATGCAGGGTAAAAGGGTGCACATTCCAGTGCAATGTGTTTGTTTATAAATGATAAATATCATTTTAAGGCCTTCAGGGGAGAACTGTGGGTCTGATGCTTAAGTAAGGTTTTGCCCTGCATTGGCCTCTTCCTGCGCCTTCAGGATGGAGTCAATCAGTGAGAGTGAGATTGATATGGGTGTACGTGCACGCATGTGTGTGTGTGTGTGTGTGTGTGTGTGTTTGAGTGTGCATGAGTGTGTGCGTGTGAGTGTGTGGTGTGAGTGTGTATGCGCGTGTGTGTGTGCGTGCGTGTGACTGCGTGTGTGTGTGCGTGTGTGTGAATGCGAGTGTATGTGCGTGCGTGCGTGCATGTGACTGTGTGGTGTGAGTGTGTGTGTGTGTGTGTGTGTGTGTGTATGTGTGTGTGTGTGGCACACGCAGTTGGAACTGAGTCGTTGGAAGCTTCAGCTCGCAGCACGTGTGCAGTCCTGCGTTGCCTTGGCCCTGTCTGAGAGCCAGAGAGGCCCGGGGGTTTCTGACTTGGAGCAGGCCATGAAAACATCTCTCAGCTCAGGTTCTCTGTCAAGTTGGCTGACATGGGAGTGGACAAAAGTTGGGTAAATTAGCAATGGAAACTTCTCGCCACTATATCTTGGATCCGTTCAGACTTGCTTCAGCAAACCCAGAGTCATCTGGATCAATTCAATGTGAGGAAAAACTAAACTGAAATGACAGACGTAGACATCTGGATTTCCAAACAAGCAATGAACAATCCCACGACGAAGAAAACTAATAAGGATCTGCTTTTTAGCCGGCATGACTCCCATTCACTTTCACCATTTATTATTTTATTTTCTTCAGTGCTTTTGAAAACATGGGTGCAATGCCTTTCAGCATTTCGCTAACCTTTCTGTGCTGTCTGGTGGCTATGGGGGCTACCATTATCAGCAAGAAACTGAATATAGGACTTCTTACAGTGACTGGGTCTCCCCTTGGGTGAATTTCAGACCCGGGGCCTGCTGCTGACCCAGCGTGAGAAATTGCAAAAAAAACTTCTGAATTAATATGAAGAGCGCAGGTTACCCTGGGATAAACTCTGTACCCAAAAGGCCCACAAAACGAAAAGGGTAACCATCTCAAAAAAGTTGAGTTGTGTTGTGTGTCTTATGATGTTGAAAATGATCCTCGATCACAGGTTGATAAATTTCAGCTCTTAAATATAAATAAATATTGGCTCATACCTGCAAATACTGAATGTCTCTTCTCAGTCCTTTACACTCTTCTGTCAGGACAGATCTATTATTGACAAGATTTATCGGTTAGATATGAAATAGAAAGCTTTTTGATATCAGGAAATAGAAGAGTGCTCATTATAAACATCTAGACATCTCTAGATATCTGAACATCCGAGATTGAGATATATAAAATATTCGATAGCATGTATTTTTACAGTAAATAATTGCGCAATTAAGATAAATGATAAATTAGGCCCTTATCATTAAATTCAGCTGATTTATTTTTCTGAAAGCACCTTGGATTGCTTCCACAGAAAAATGAAAAGGGCAACAAATGCCATAGTTAAAAGCAAACAGAGAATAATAATATGACACTCAATCCCATAAACATTCATTATAAATGGATTACCTTTTTTTGAATCTCTTATGGCAAAAAAAAACCCGGTTTTCAACAAGTGGGTTTTTGCAACTGGTGAAATATGTGCTACACAGACAGAAATAAATATTTTGAGTTTACTATTTCAGGAGAGAAAAGGCAGACTGAACTATTCCTGGGTTGTGTAACCATTACTATCTTACTCCTCTTAGGCCAAGGAATATTACATATCCACTGGGCCCAAGGCAGAGGTCTGCTTTTCATTCCCTCACAATAGGAGCTTTTGTTCTGTGTGCGAGGGAAGACCAGCCCCTTTCCACCCAGACTGTTTGCATTCCGCTCCAGGCCTGCGTTCGCCGCTGCTCCAGATGCCCGCCACTAGGGCAGAGGAGCAGCGGAGGAGGCCAGCTGTGAGCGAAGGGGGATGGAGGTGTTGAGAGACTAGGGAAGTGGCGGGGGGGGGGGGCACAGAAGTACGGAGAGCGGAAGCTGGTCCGAGGATGTGGAGAACAGGGGAGGGCGGAGGTGAGGAGATGTTAGGAGGGTGAAAGTTCAGAACGGATACGGGGGGATTGTAGAGCTCCACAGGAGCCAGGAGGTAAAGAGCAGAGAGGAATAGATGAGGTAGGGGTGTTGGGTGTAGAAAGGGTGGCAGCCTAGAGACACAGAGAGAGACGGAGATGAGAGAAACCAGAGAACGGCAGTAGTAAAACGTCATTTTTCTTTTGGGCTTGAAAACCGGAAAAGCTCGTATGAACGTTTGAATGTTTGGGGGGTTTAGGGAGGTAATGGGGCAGGCAGGCCTGCACACTGTCGCATAAACCCTGGGAATCCCGCACGCGATATCAGGCGGGGTACTCACTGAAGGTGGGCCACAACCTGGTCCATGTGCTGGACGTTCAGCTTGGACTTCATGGCCTCCAGTTCCTCCCCACAGCCGGAGCAGGACGACAGCCTGGAGGATGACCTGTGGGAGGAGACGCAGGTGTGTGGCAGAGCTCAGCCTTGCGTAACTCAGGAGGTGTGTACGGACAGATGGTGCCCCAACTGACCCCAGATCATTTAAAAGCTGCTCTCCACGTCCGACAAGCCAAAGGACTATTTAGCGAGACGGAGGCTGGTAATAGTATTTGGAATAGCAGTGATGTTTTTATTTAAAGCATTAAAAAATAACATTGTGCAGTATTCAGGCCTGGGACATATTGTATTTCTCTGTATGTAAAGCGTCTTTGTGACATGGAAACATATGAAAAGCGCTCTATAAAAATAAATGGATTGATTGATTGATATTCCATACTGGAACCCACTTGATATATTACTATCAAACGCACAACCACAGCTCTTTCAAAATGACACGTTCAGGAATCCTTTAAACCCCTCCGTCAGGACAACAATAAAGTTGCACATTTGCGTCTGTGGTGTGTGCAAATAATAAAGAATCAAATGCAAATATTGTTCACTTGTATGAAGAAACTGTTCCCAGTGTGGAAGCCGAGGTTGGAAAGGGAGAGGAGTTGCACGAGACTCAGAAAGGAACTGGAGCCCTTTATAAGGCCGGCTTTGGGACGCGTGAGGAAGGGGGCCTCAGTCCCAGGAGGGGAGGGAGACCTGCATTATGAGACAGATTGGAGATGAGGAGAACCCACGCCTGCCAAGAGCTCTCCTTCACCCCCCCCCACTGCCCGCAAGGTGCTCTCCAGGAAGAGATCGTGTTTTATTTCAGCACTGGCCTGGCTTTTGTTAATGCTGCACACTCCACAGGGAAACCGAGACAATATGGATCTGTTGGAAGGATTGTAATCAGACCCTCAGATATTCAAGTCATGACTGATCCTTGGCAACATTCGGAATATTCCACTCCCATCGAGTAAGATTAATTATAAATATTGGAAAGCGCTTCAAATAAGGAATGTTGACAAAAAAAATCAGGGAAACAAGGAAGTCGTTTGGCAGTTAGTCGATGGACTCTGAGCATATGTTTATCCTTCTCATACACTTAAAGGTGCAATAGAAATGACATCATGTTTTCAAAGTTTTTTATTTTACATTTAATGAAGAACGGGAAACTAACCTCACTTCCTTAGGGCACTGGGCGGACGAAAGCCCGTCAGGGGCCTCCAGGTGGTCACGGTAGTCGCCCACACTCTGTACCCGGTCGCTTTGAGCTTGGCCCATTGCATAACCGACCACGCTGGGGCTGTACCGTGACATGAGAGCATTTCCATCCCTGAAAGAAAGCGGTGGAGAGAAACACGGTCAAGGCTGTGGCCAGCGGCCAGCGACAACACTACTGACTGCTACTGAGTGGGACAGCCACTGAGCGGGACAGCCACTGAGCGGGACAGCCACTGACCGGGACAGTTACTGAGCGGGACAGCCACTGAGCGGGACAGCTACTGAGCGGGACAGTTACTGAGCGGGACAGTTACTGAGCGGGACAGCCACTGAGCGGGACAGCTACTGAGCGGGATAGCTACTGAGCGGGACAGCCACTGAGCAGGACAGCCACTGAGTGGGACAGCTACTGAGCGGGACAGTCACTGAGATCGAGCCAGAGGCGGGAGCAGACCCCCGCGGCTCTCCAGGGGAAGAACAGAAGGGGGAGTGCTTGTGACTGGGACTGAGGACACAGAGCAGAGCACGGCAGTGTGCCGTCCCTTATAGATGAAGCAGGTCCACTCAAAGCCTCGCACAAATGGACCATTGTCCCCCCCCCCCGGCCCACTCCAGCGATCTGGATCCTCTCTGTTGATGGTAAAATCCCATGCTGATGAGATTACAGGGGTTGAGAATGGTGCTGTTACACTACCTTTCATCCAGTGCCAAGTTCTCTAGCCCTGAAAGAACACCTCATCTGTGTCAAAAGGGGGTGTTAGAAAACAGAGTAGTGTTTAAAAGCCTTTTATGAACATTACTGTCTGTTTAGAGGTGTTTGGGAAACACACAAGGGAAGCTTGGACACTCCTCCCCACCCCCACCACCTGTCACCTGTCACCTGTCAAAGGGCCCAGGAGAACGCGGGATCTGAAGGATTCCACCACCTTATGTAAGCTATCAACCCCCCACCCCGCCTCCCTCAAGGAAACCTCTTGGAGAAGCACTCCTGTGAGAAGACACAAAATAATTACTGAAAGTTACTTCACACACTCAGAGATTGCCATGCGCTGGTGAGACCTGGACCTCCTTTGTCCCCGTTCCTCCTATGTCTGCAAAACATTTTGATGTGGAGGGACTGGTGGTGATAGTGATTATATGCGCAGTTAATAAGAACCAAACAGGAAATGCTGATGAATAACTGCTGCTGAATACGTTCTCACTTCCACTGGAAATATCCGGTTCAGCGTAGGAGGATTATTATAATTCTAATTAGCTCTTTAGAAGCTCATCCAATTTCACACCTTATCCATTCATACAGCTGGATATCCACATAGGTACAAAAAATCTAATCCTACAACTTCCGCTGACCGAAGAACACGCTTATTGCCCAGCTAGTTAAGATGAAAAAGGCATACGGTCACTACTTAGCATGATATAGTCATTAGGAAGTAAAAAAAAAACAGATCTGCTACACACAACTGGTCTTTCTCTGGGTTGGCTGAATCAGTTCCCAGCAGAGAAAATGGATACCAACTTGTTTAGAAGCAACATCCAAAACCAGTAGTCTTTTAGCCTAGAGTCCCATTACATGCTATCTGAAAAAACATTAACGACATCTTTGATCACTTTCAAATGACTCCTGGCAAAGAGAGACGAGGAACGTTTTTCTCAGGTCAAGTGGTGCTATGTTCCTCTGAGAGGTCGATCAATCCCTCTGAAAACGCTTTGAGATTTATATCGGTTTCTTAATGAAAGCTAAACGCAATGGTCAACTCCACTCGGGCTAAAGATACATTTTGTAATGGCTGCATGTTGTTAGAGGTTCGTTGAGAGGAAAGAGTTACAAATCCCGTGACAGGAACAGGGGACACATTGTCAGTCACAGATTGTGTTCCCTAAGCAGCTTAGACCCGCGGACGGAAAATAGAGGGGCCCTAATCTTGCTAACAAAGGTGGCATACAGGCAGGAAACGTCACAAAACAGTGTATGTTTACAGAGGGGGGAAAAGGCCACTCCAATCACCTTCCATGAAGACTGATAGACCTGTAAGCTGTTTAGAGCAGCAGTGATGTTCACACGGTGTTTACGCTTTCCCAATCCCTACTTGTATCAACATGCCCATTTTTCTAACAGGTTTAGGGAGCCCTTCAGAAACCTTTCTCTAGATGGCCCTCATTCAGACTAGGTTTCCTGTCAATGGGCTTTCAGCCTGCCCCTCTGCATGCTGGGAAATGTGCAGTTCTATTCTTGGTGCCCTAAACTAGACAAAAAGACAATGGCGCCTGGGACCACACACGAGGGGAGGTAATGTTTTAAAATGTGCTAACCGTTATTCAGCTGGCAATCATTTTGCTTTCAAAGCCATCTGAATCTCGCCCCCACCCGGCCCGTAACAACTTTTTCTCTGAGGTATTTAGTCAATAGTTTTGTGTTTTTGACAGGATTGGGACGGTAGTAAGTCTTAACCTGGAAGGAAATGAAAGAGAAAATGATCCAGATTTGTGGAAAAGCAGATCAGCTGATTGGCAGTGGGGCCTTAGTCGGGCGATGAAAGCCTGGGATAAGGTAGGGCAACCTTTGTTCAAAGGGAACGATCAACGCAACTGGCTGAAAGGCCATTGTGGAGACTGAAAACCTTGTGCTATCGAGTGGAACCGCGAGAAACCGTCCTGGTGGTGATACCTGGCCCAGTGGTTAAACATCTGAAGGTTACACTGGGGTTGGTGACGCTTACCATCTGATATATTCATAGCACGGCTTCAAATAATTGCTAGTGTTACTTAAGGTTTGCAAATTATCTTTTCATTCAATATTACGCCTTTGGTATTTTATCATTCTTCAGTTTGTTTGATCCAACAACAAAGTCAATAAAGAAAAGGAATTTAGAAGATTTGGATTTAACTTTATTCTGCATCCAAATATTGAATCAAGACTTCACTGAAACAATGAAAAAGCGCAATGCTAATACGTGCGGACGAGCTTGTTGCATTTAAAGTAGAAAAATGTAAAAATCTATATAAATGTAACCAAGCTGAAAAACCCTTTGTTTGAAAGAAACCTTTTTGTGACTAAAGACGCATTTAGGTAAACTCACCTTGAAAAATTCAGGCTGTGAATTTCCAAGTATGCTATGGCAACTTCACTATGGGCTCAAAAAACTCTGAGGTCAAACTGCAGAAGAGAAGGGTTGAATTATGTCTAAAGCAATTCTTTAGCTAAATAACTAATATGTCGGTCAATCACGCCTCCTATAAATTACGTGAGCGATCATCACAGCTTCGAAATGGGCCTTTGTTTGAGTTCTGTGTTGTCTTCTTCACTGAAAGAAGACAAAAACACAATCTAGGGAGAACAATGAGGAAACGTTGCATGCTTCCCACCATTCAGCTAGTTGCCGAGAGATTTTCAGCCCTTCTCACAAACTGGGTCTATGGCACCTGTAAATAACTGCCTTTTGTGGGAGGAAAAGGCGCCAGGAGGCATGGTGGGGTGACAGGGGAAGAGGGGCCACTCAGACTTCAGACGTCAGCGAGTGTGCAGTCACTGGAGGAACGCTTTTTCAAAACCTCAAAACTCTTCAAAACTCCTTCCTGCAGCATCACAACTCTGTATTATTCTGGGTTTTTTTTACTTTCCTTCTCATTAGAGTTAAATAGAGGGCATATAAGACAAGCATTCTCACATGAAAAGAAAGCTTTTGGAAAAGATTGATATCCACAGAGGAGCCCTTCATAAGCAATGCCAATCAACCAAACAAGGCCAGCAAATCTTAATTGAAAGCAATTTGCCTTTGAAAGTAAATATTCTATCACAATGATTTAACTGAGATTGGTTTGACTTGAACTCTCAATATTCAATCTAAAAGTAGGGTATTTTTGTTCCTTCCACAACTTAATTTTGTAAAAGCAAATACATTTTGGCTAGCAAATCTGCACTTATGCTCCATAAGAAAGTACACCCCTACGGTATATAATTTACCATACATATATATATATATATATATATAGTCTACATAAAAATACACCAAGTACAAAATAGCAACACAACATAACCGCTTTTTTTCCCCCAGTGAATACAGTGAATTATGGGTTTTAAAATAACAATGACAGCATTTCATAGCTTAAGGGCTTTTTCCTGCCTGACTGCAGTGATGCACACTCACCAGCCACAAAGGTAGAGCAAAGGCGCTCCACATATAGCGGCCTCCTAACACTAGAGGTATTGACTAGACACATCGCTCATCTGCCTCCTGTACTAGCTTTAGCACTCATCAGCGTGTTGCCTCTGCGTGCAGCATTCTAAAAACACAACATGAAAGGCATTTGTTGCTCGGGGAATGTTCAGTATCGTTGGGGGGAGTAGAGCCAAGCTCATTACTGCTGGTTGCCTGTGGAGGATGACCTTTTGGGCTGATCTGGAGTCAGTGCATTTATCGCTCGTGACAAAGATGAATGGGGTAATGAGGGATTCAAGGATGTAAGTACAGGGCGCTGGTTAGTATATTCTATGGCAAAATCTTTTTGGGAAAAACCACTTTCCTAAGGTTGGTCTACAGAAGTTTTTACTCTGACGGCCAATCCACAACATCGATAATGTGTGGATTGTTAGCCAAGAAGGTCACGCTTATTACAAACAGACTTCCCAGGACGATAATGCTCAATAGAAAGTAGCCAAATGTATTGTCAAAATGTCCTGTTATAGTCTGGAATCTCTTTTTCCCCAGATTAAAAAAAGCAGTAAATTACATTACTGAGGGGAAAATGTTCTCTCCCAACAAGATTCACGTTCATGTGCTGGTAATGAGCATATGCGTCATTAAGGATCTGTCAAATATGTACTGCTTTGCCTTGTGATCTCGGAATTGACCTGATACTGAACTTACTAAAGATTCACGCATCTTGTGGGTTTTTAGATTTTGTATCCCAAGTAAAGCGCTTTTTCTTGAATACCCAATGATTCTTCAAAAAATGCTCCCGTGTGACCAAGTTTACCTCCAAAACTCTTTTCCTAACAGCGTGCCTGGGAATTGATTTTTTGCATAATTTCCTAGGACTGCTAATGGCCATGCATTCCTGATTATAGACCTCATGTATGATACTATAGCAAAACATGTGGAGGTTCAGCAGTCCATTCAATTCAAACAAAAATCGGTCTTATAAAGTGTATGGAGGTCAACTATATAATGTTAAAAACAATATGTGTATATGCAGGGATTAGTGTTTGGTTTCACAGTTTATTCAGTTGAGATTGTAACATTGACACCAAATCCAACATTGGTGTAATGATGGCCACAGTATTTTGTGCTATTACCAGTTGCTAGGTAATTTCACGGCGATCATGTGCACACACCTAAACCATTTAATGGGAAATGTTCCAAAACACATGTTTTGCTGCGAAAAGCCGCTAAGCTCAGGGATACTTTATGGTGACAATAATCTCTTAATACCTCATAATATAGCATTCACAACGCAGTCATAAAACTGCTATGACAGTGATGTAGAAACCATTAAGCCAAAATGTTACAGATAACACAGCAGCTTTATAAGACACAACACATCTAAATAATTATCTTTTCCCAGAAACTTTCTCAGAAAAAAATAAGAACTTAAAGCCCCGTCACCTGCCCTCCCTGGAAGCTTTCTCCCGCACAGCAAGAAGAAGCAGTCGGATCTCAGATTTCAGCAGCTCCTTGACGGCAGGGGGCTCCACCAGGGTAGATCTGGGGGTCTTGGGCCGGCTGCCCTGTGTGGAACGCGTCTCCCTCCAGATCTGCACCCACGTCTCCAACTGCAGGGCATAAAGTGAAGGGGTCACGGAGTGGATCAGCTGAAGTCAGATCAGATGTTTGGAGGGGGGATTTTTATTCAGCCCCAATCAAAGCAGTGGCATCAGACACTTGGCAGTATGACTGGGGAATGTGTAAGCATCTACTCCCATGGTGAGTCAGCACCAATGTTCGGCGGTATTTGAAATCTCTGATAAGAGCGACAGCTGAGATATAAAGCCAAAGCCACATAGCATTGCCAGGGGTTTGCTGCATACTTTGATAGCCTGCCTCGACCAGTTCAAAGGTCCCCCTACTGGTGGAACACACTCTCAGGAGAACTGGCAATTCCAGAACCTGCCGCAAAAACCTGCTGATCTCAAGTCATCTGCAGTCACCAGAGAGAAACCCAGCAAGTAGAGTCTCGACAATCACAGTAGCCCAGGCCTGGGAGCAGATCTGGACTCCATTATTGCGGTCTGCACCTGGGCAGCTGCCATATGTTATCCGCTCACTGAGAGGCTCCGAAACACACTTCAAAGCTCTCCGGGCCGTCGAGGAAGAATATTAAACCCAGCCCTGGTGTCCGCTCTTCACAGGCGCTCACCCCAACCCCAACCTCCCCGCCCCTGCTCATGTACCTCACAACCTGACCTGCTACCTTAATTAAGCTAATTAAGCCCTAGTTGTTTTGTTTGTCTTGTTAAATCAGCCTCAGTTGCTGGGATGACCCTGAAGCTTAAGAAGTGCTTACAAACCAGCTTCAGCTAATTTGTCCTTGTTGTCTGGCTGGTGGATCAATTCTGCCTAACAGAAAACATCTATCCATCTATCCTTATACAGACTGCTACCTGGTTTCATGCATGGACTTTAAATTATGCTAAGTATGCAATGCCCCAGCACCATGCAGTGCTACGCTGGAAACACACCTCAGGGGGAAATTACAAGAGCTTGTGTGCTGAAAGTAGTGCCAACTCCATACGCATCAATGCAGGCCATCAGAATTATCCATATATGCGCCCAAGAAACAAAAACAAACTCCAGCTCTGAATGAAAACGATCTTTGTGCACCCGTACAGGCTGAGGTCTGAGACAAAGGTACAAAAGAAAGCCGGTACAAAGGGCTATCTTTCTTAAGGGATCTTTCTGCACACATCTCATGACAGCGAATTGATTTTTGAGGGGGCTACGTCTGTAAAAACCACACGGTGCTTTAGATTTAGTGCTCCACTCAGACAAACCTTCCTTCACCCAGAGGAGCAATTGATTACATAAAGTAATTCGGTCTTCCTAACCATATAGGCCACAACCAAGCGGGCACCTTCAATATACAAACGGCCCTCCATCAAACGAAGGCTCAAAATACTGTTGGGCTTGGCAGACAGCCAACAGCATGCCGATGCCCTCATATCCTGTGTTAAATTTGAAAGGAGTTCAAATATTTTCCCTGAACGGTTGGCTGAGCATCCCGATCTTGATGGAGGCCGGTCTGTGTAAAACTACTGTAGATCCGCCTCTATTCAGAGTCTGGTGTTGAAGGAAGCCATTCATTAAGTGGGAAGAGAAGGCAAAATAAAAGTACAAGTGAAATTAAACCATCAGCCTCCTCCCCATCCCCCGTTCAGCACGGTGAATGGGGCTCTGTGCTTTGTTTCACCACGGGTTGCCTATCGCGAGTCCTCATCCTTCCAGGTTGCCGGCCGGGGCTTAAACCATGCTGAAGACAAAATTGTCACAGTGACACTTTAAAAGCAGATGATATATGTCCTTAATGGCCTTATCAAAAGGCAGGGTCTGGGCTTCTTGACCCATAACTGCTCTTTGACCTATTGGGCTAATGAGAGTCCCCATCTATAGCAGATAGGCTAGTTATTGGGAAGACACACTCTGAATGGCATAGTTATTTTTTTAAGTAACACGATCCAGAGGCTAAAATAAGCCTTAAATAAGCACAGTTAATAATGAATGTTTTTTTAATAAACCCATCAGCCTCAGGTTTCATTAAATAACATTACTTCATAATTGCATCACATATCCGCATTAAGCGTAACTGATATTCATGTGGGAAAAAAAAACAAAAAAAAACTCTGTACAGTAAAATCACGCATATCTGGTAACTATAGCCCTTTCTGGGGACACTTTATATTTCAAGTTAACTTATATGACAGATTGTGTTTTTCAAAGTTGTTAAAATAAATAAGTAGAAAACTCCCCTTCAAAATACCCAGGTTTTCATGTTGAGAACATTAAAATGCATTCAGGAGAATTGGTTTCCAGTTTCTTTGGCTATTCAAGGGCCTTTGGGTTAACATGACAGAAATAAATCCAGCTTTTTCTGAAAAAGCCCCAGAACATGGTGCAAACCGAAGAGTTTAATGGTATTATCAGTATGAGAACAAGACGAGGCTATATGAGAAATACAGACTAAAACAAGCCTTTTCTCTCATACATCAACAAATATTATTTTCACAGATCCCCCACATTCCAGACATTTAAAGCCATGTGAGTTACAGCACTGTAGGGACTTGTAACTCATAATCGGACTAGCATGGCACGGCTCGGCGAATTTGTCTGTGTATTTCGTATCTGGCGGGAGCATTGCTGCTTTTCTGGTCCCGAGTTTATTTTTTTTTAATTGTTGGCTATTGTCAGCCAAGGTGATCTGTTTTGGGTAAAGCAGAGAATCAGTTCCCACCTGGGCAGCTCAAGGTAAGTTAGTGTGTTTCGGGGGCAGCCCACCAAAGGCTGTACCGCTAAACGGAGGTGATGTTTTTAGGTTAACGTTTTAGCATGGGGATTGTCGATGGAACGGTCGAAGAAAAAAAATCCCCAGATGGTTTTTCCAGCCAGACAACAAAGTACGGAAATGATGGGAAAAGACATGCAGATCGACCAGGATAAAGGAGTCTGCTGTCACTCATGTGGCTCAACACAGAAACATATCAAACAAATAAAGAGGCTGATTAAGAAACATTTTGAGAAATATATAAATTTAAATATGATGTTAGAAAGGTAGGTGTGAGCACACACACCTTCATGTCAGTCCTCCCTTTTCAGCTATTTATATTCATCTGTGTTCGTCTGTGAATAACTCTGTCAGAGCAGCTTGGCTGGATACGTTTTCCAATGAATGTTCCAAAATACAATTAACATTATAGTTATTTTTACTTAGCCGGGAGAAAATCCTTTTCTGGGAGCCACTGACATACTTTAAAATGTGACACCATACAGGATACAGGTGGACATACTGTACAGGTTAAGTTCTGTGCTGAAGGGTATAAAGGCAATTCCCTGGCACAAATTTAAACTTTCTGGTCAAAAGATAAGCTGCTATTCTATTAACACCATCTCTTGACATATATTACAATCTATTATGATGAATTTTCAACACATGTCAAGGAATGCATCGTGTGTCTTTAGATACACAAATTGTTTTCACTAGAACTGAACACATGTTGTAAAATATTTTGAGTAGAAATAGTATATGACATGAGGGTTCATGTATTCTACCATTTTTATATGGAAGAAAAGGTGGAAATTTTTCATTTTTAATGCTAAAAACACTTTATTTATTAATGAATCTATGAAAAATATGATGTCCTGATAACATACGTTTTAAAAGGAAGCGCTTATTATCCACTGAAAATTAACTTTACCCGCAATAGTAATAATCAGACGATACAGAGGCGCACTCAGGGGCTTGTATTTCTCATTGTTCTGTGTACTGTATGAAAGGCTATAAATATGGCAATCCGAGTGATGTAAGGCATTCGCGCATCAGCCAAATACAGTTCCTTTATTTGACAGACAAACACAGCTTGCAGAATAAAGCAATGGGTGTGTTTTTCATCATTGGTTTCTTTGGCCTGGAGTCTAGTAATTCCTGGTGCGCCCTCCCAAAGTAAACATCTCTGTGGGTTAAGCACTTTAAGTCTGTGGCATTGTGCCCAACAGCCCACATTTTAGATGCAGCATTTGAAACTGAAATACTAAAAACTGGCGTTGTTTACTGCCCTGCACAGAGAAACATGCTTATTTGGTGCAGTCTTATTTAGGCTGAATCCTTTATTGTGGTAAGACTACATTGTTGCAACATGGTTGTGTTTGTAAAGTTTGTGAAAGCTAATTAAATAAACTTTTAAAATATTCTTTAGACTTCCCTAAAACCAAAAGATAAAGCCACTCACTAAATAGTTACAAGAGAACACTTCAATACAAAACCAATGTCTGCATTTCAAATTTTCTTCTAAAAAAAAATTTAAAATACATGCAGCAACACAACTACTGCTATTTTGCTGATGTGTGCGAAACTGTAATTTCATTTCCAGATCCGACACACGTCCTGAACATGTTAAGACCCGAGAGCAATAAACGAAGCAGATGGAAATAATATCACAGTGGATTAAAATTAAAAACCGTAATCCAATGCCACTACTCTCGTCGTGAATTGCTGTGGATTTCCCCCGTATTTCATACCTCGGAGTACATCTCTGTACACAGGTCAACCAGGGCATCGCCGAGGGCGCCCCTGATTTCTGGAAGTTCCGACTCAGGGACATGCTCCCTCACAAGATTCCACACAAGCTGAGGGGCTTCGTAACTGTCGAACAGACCACTGTTCTCGTCCTCGGGTTGATAAGCCATACTCCTACGGGTTGAGGGTGGAACGCAGCTTGGGGGAACCCTAAGGATCGGATTCGCAACAGAAAGACGTCGATAAAATAAAGATAGCAATGCATGATGGCTAGCCATTTGTTTTAAATTAACCCCCTAAACACAAAGGCATGGTTCATAATGTTATTTAAGGAGAAGGAAAGTCAAAATAGCTAATAAGAGTTGCCTGCTACTACTCTTACCGCGCAATATTTATTCCAGATGTTATTCATGTATAAAGTTTGCCGGTGACCGTTTAAATTATACGTCAGCAAACTGGCTAGCGTATAATGATTTTGTAATTGATTTATATATAGTGTTATCAGACAACAGGAAAACAACAGTGCTAATATTTTTAAAGCATCAGTGGCTGTGTTAAATTCATGTAGTAACTATTCTTACCAGAACTTTTCAATGTTGATGCTTGTTTCCAATGTAAACGTTCCTGTCTCCAGGAGCAACGTATCGCGAGATCACGTGGTTAGTTGTAAATGAAAGTGCATTTATATTTATTAACAGTCATATAATTATTATGCCCCTGGGGACAATGACATATTTTAAAACAGGTCTTACTTTGTGACACGTATTTACTCGTATGTGCCAACATAATCCTAGCCCGTTACTACACACAGTAGACGAACTGCCAGTACAATTTCCAACTTGTGCACTTTCCAGCATTGCCCGCTTGCTGTAATAACGCAAACCTCTGTTAAAATCATGGAGTCGCGAACCTCAGAATACATTTTAAAGTATTTACATAAAGTAAATGCGCACGTGCAATATTCAAGTAGCCTGTATAAATTGAAAGCAACACAGGTAATCCTCAAAACATTACAGCGTGATTTTAAAAACGGTGTCAATGACTATTCCAAATTTGAGAAGTACAGTGCATTGCTTTGACTTGGAAAAGCTCTACCTACAGGTTTCCCGATGTTCATGGTTCAGGCCAGTGGTGGCATCTGTGGTTTTGGATCACTAGTTTGGATAGGCTGTCACGTGCAGAATGAAATGTAACCCCTGCAGAGGCGTAAAGAGCTTCACTGCACTTCCTTGAGTGTTGGTGTTACCTGCCTACCACTTAATATCTTGCGCGAGAAATATGAAACGGATTGTTTCGTGCTGATCTACGTATATTTTTGGATACAATTTGAAACGGAATTAAAACACGAAATACAAGTTGTGCATTTTGAGTTTCCCCCCATAACTATGTAGCTAGCTGAAAGTGGCAGTTTCTCGAGAAGCTCAGATAACTTTTCTACGCAGTGGAAACATTTGTGGACGACATTTTTGGCAAAAGAGTGAATGCTGGATATATTTTGAGCTTTTATCTACTTTTCTCTATCTTTTGAAGTAGTTCTTTTTTGTCATGGAGATGCGTTCATATAGGGGTTTTCAGTCCTTAATGATTTTGGTGGTCAGTGTACAGGCCAGTCTGGCGTTCTCCGTCGCTGGACATGAGAACACCTGTGAGGCTAATGGCAGTGTGTATTACGTGGGCGAATGGTACTTTCTGGATTCTGACCACTGCACGCAGTGCGAATGTACTACAGAAGGTTCAGCTTGCGCCAGGACGGAGTGTACCTCGCTGCCGGCGGCTTGCATCCATGTCAGCCACTACCCGACTGACTGCTGCCCTAGGTGTGAGAAGATAGGTTGCGAATACAGGGGAGAGGTATACGAACTGGGAGAACATTTTCAGGTATATTCCCTTCAGTCGGAATAATGCACGTTTGGTCAAATTTTATTTAAACAAAAATCGAACCGAATTGCTTTAGTGTCGAATTGTCCATTAACGTAACGTCATTCACGTTCCAGATATGTTATTATTTTTTAAATTTTATTTTATTTTGGAGTTTACTTTATTTATGTATAAGATACACGTGTAACCAATCTGAAAACTAGCCGAATCAAAACTTGATTTCTAGTTGATTCCGCTTCGACGGTCAGCATTGTAATTGCCAGTATTCAGGTTATGGATAACTTGCACCATGATGTCTATGAACACTTCTAAAACTATTGTACGAATGAATGCATAGCATTGGCCTGGTTTTGTATCGAGTATAAGTGGAAAATACGTCTGCATGAAAAACTTGTTTTGGAAGAATTCTGAGATTAATATCGTACTTCGTAGTGCATTAATTTCCTTTTGAAATAGACAACTCAAGGACAAATACAATTTTAAGTTACCAATAGTTAATCTGTTTTATATAAGTTAATAGGTAGAGATTGTGGGGGTTAATTATGAGATTATAGGGTTAATTAATTGTACATTAAGAATTTATGTTTGAGGTTTGGCCGTGCTTGTTATACGAAGTTCCCGTTTACAGTTAAGTTGTCCAAGGGACAGAAACGTTGAAAGTTAGTCAAAGCAATTCTCTGTTTTTCCCCAATGTATTTTATCGTCCATTCAGTCAATTCTGGAAACTAAACACAACGTTGATATGAACGATTGAAGTAGGATTTTGCGCCATCATGTGGCTTCCTAAAGTCACTCACCGCTCGCGTCCTGTTTTACATTATGCTGCCCGTGCTCCAGTTACCCACCCTACACTGAAGGATTCTTGTCAGTCACTCTCAACCCATATATGTCTTATAGACCCATTTTAGACAAATTAGTTTGTTAGACGTATTACCCTACTTACGCCATGTAAATATATTGCTGTCGCACGCTGCACTGTCCACGGTGTGTTTGTACTTAGTTGAAATTCAACAGCAAAAAAAAAAAAAAAAGCTAAAACTCCACCGCTAGAATAAATGCAGGGTTTTAAAGGAATGTTTCCCGTAACGCGCCACTTAAGAATCGCTCCGTTAAAAAATACGAAATATTTTTCCGAAATTTATACCTAAATTAAATGTACGCTGTTGCCAAAGTGAGGTTGTGTTTGAGTTACTGGCAGAAAAGCTCCGTGGCGTATCATCAAGTTTAATCAGCAGTCACGATTCAACACCATGGAATAAAATGGAATAAAAAAACAAAAACAAAAACAAAACAGGAAGCAATGTACATTCGTCCAGTCAGTGCTGCTTTTGCGGTTAAATTATTTCATAAGTAAACAGAGTGCCCGAAATCGTTCAAGGGGTTGAGATTCGTCTTGAATCGCCTACATGATTTTTCTTCTGGATTTGGTTATTATCGTTAATAAGTAACCCCCCCGCGGGGATAATCACAGGCCTCTGACGCACTTGGGAGCTGGAGGCCCTGTGCTGATGATTTTTACAGTGCATTTATTTAGACCCCGGGATAAGTAATTAACCACCTGTGGAGATGTCGTTAATGCCTGATGAGTGGGTGGAGCAGCAGATCTGCGGAAGATCTGCTATTCAGAGTTGATAATTTGAAAAGTTACTAAGTAAATCATAATCACTTTTCCACTATGCCTTGAGGGTTAATGCCTTTCCCTACATATCCTTAACGGTGACAATTACGATTGTTCAGAAAGTATTTTTTTAGGGGCTGAATTAGTGTGTCATCTAAGCCTGGTGAGTGCCCCTCCTTGACAGCTGGCCCCTTGTTTGATTGACAGCCCTCGGAGTGTGAGCAGTGCACCTGTGACAGTGATGGCATCGCCCGCTGCCTGGTGGCAGACTGCGCGCCCCCGCCCTGCGTCAATCCAGTCTATCAGAAAGGGACGTGCTGTCCTGAGTGCAGGGAGGGTAAGTGAGCACGTCCTTATTCATCCATTTCAGATTTATTTAACCAGGGAGTTTGGCCACCTGAAAGTCCTTGCATTAAGTAATAGTTGCCACCTGGGGAGAAAGTGATAGGGATACATTGTGAGAATTTAAAGGTTCCCAGTGGGGTGGATAATGAAATGCCTTGGGTGAGTGTACCATGTGATGGGGGTTTGGCAAGGAGTTCCGAGAGTGACGTCATTAATGCCCTGAGAGGGCCCGTGTGATACCTGACACCTATGCGGGGAACGGCGCTGTGCCTCCAGTCACTGAACAGTGGGCATATTTTTTTTACAAATTGCCCCTTAAGGTGATGCATTAAAATGTAAAAAAATGTAAAAAAAAAAATATATATATATTCATAATACATGAGTGTGGATCTTTTTATGGAACTGCAGGGCCCAACTGCTACGTTGATGCCACCCACACCCACGTAATCCCGGGCGGCGAGCCGGTGTGGGTCGACTCCTGCACCAAGTGCCGTTGTCACGACGGCCAGGACGCCGGTTACTGGGAAGGGAACCGCGTGGCGACGTGCGCGCGCGTTCGTAACTGCCGCGACGAGGGAGACCAGAAATGACCGGAGACGCAGAGCATGACAGGACTCGTGGGGGGGGCAGTAATAATCAGAAATGACCTCAAAGCAGAGATCTCAAATTGATGTGAGAGAGCTAGAACATGACTGTTTGCTGCCCCCCCACCACTGACCAGTTACAGAGGGGAGTCGTCTACTTCAAGTGTTTTGAAATGTGCGTTCAGTGGCATGACGGTAATTGAAATAGGCCGTACTGTGCAATTTACAACATGACTCCTAAAAAAGCCCCCCTTAGGGTGTATCTAGTCGCAAATTTTGCCGACACTATTGAGAGCCAAATCTGTTCCAAAAGCATTAACAACACAGAAAACGTGTGGGCCTGTTGCAGCCTGAGTTTGAGGAATCTGCTTTTGAGTATGAAATCAGCAAAGGAACCGAACGCTTCCCCCAAACTGCTGCAAAGCTTTGTTTGTTTAAGGTCAAAATGATTTTTTGCCAAAGCTGCGTTTGTTTCTCCTGCACCACAAGGTCCCACCCAGATAAATATATATATTTTTATTAATAAGGTTTTGCCGTTTTCTATTTTAACTGAGACCAGCGACCCTTGGAAGAAGGATTAGAACTGACCTGTCACCCGGTGCAGCATCCCATTTTGGGAACTTTCTCCAGTCTAAAAGGCCAAAACTTGCTTTGTAAATGTGTTTTTGTGTGACATGCTTTGTCCAGGCAGGCGTGAAAGTGACCAGCTATAGTATAACTCCAACTCCAGCCAAATCATTAACGTTTTACTACGGAGGTGATTTTACTTTGGCGGTTGAATAGGCACTAACAAGATGGCAATAAATCAGGGGTGGGCAACTCTAGTCCTGGAGGGCCGGGGTCCATGTCTTAGTAACTTCTCTTGCAGTAATTGACTGACAGACACTGGAGAAACTAGGTGAGAAACCTTGTGCTCAAATAATGACCTCGGTTGAACCAGTAAACAATGGCCCTCAAGGGCCAGAACCGCCCATCCCTTCTCTGTATGCAGAGTTATCCAGATATGATCTTACAAAACAACTTTAGTGAAACTACTGTGTAGAGTAATTCTATATTATTAGTACGGCCCATTTTTTTCTGTATGGATTTAGCTCCAACAGTCGTTAAAAATATAAATGAATATAGTCTTATGTAGGGATGTATTCAGATTGACCATTCATTAAACCTTTCGAGCAATATTGAATGGATTTAAACATTGAGATCAATGTCATTTTTAGCCTTGAATTAAATTCAGTGATATAGCTCTGTCTGACTATTTTATATTCATTATCCATAACCATTTAATAATGAGAATTACATTTTATTATCTATCAAACTGGTCTGGTCCATAACCAGTGTCTGTTTCCATTTTTAAATGTTTATTTTTTATTTTTTAATAAGTATAATTATTATTGAAGTACCACCCAAGCTAATGTATACCCAGGCTATTATTTTTTATACTTTACGTAATGTTTTTTTTCTAAATGTTAGCGGATATGTTTAATCTGTGACAGTATGGTCTACTCTGTAAATGAATACTGTTTGTTAAACTTAAAACTTAAAACATAGCCATCTCTGGCATTTGTCACTCAGAACATTATTCGTTGTTGGAGTGATTTCATTCTGGTGTAAACCACAACAGCTGGACAATCTGCAGCTATTACAGAACATTTAGGCATTTCATTTCGACGGCAATTCAATCCAGCCAAAAATCCGAGAGTCGTTTTTGTGATAAACGCTATACATTTACTCTGGTTTCTCGCTGCGATGTGCTAAAACTCCAGTATACGTTACACAGATGTTGCATTTTAAATTAAACTTGAAATAAATGACCCCCGTAAACTGAATGAGTAGTAATAATAATAATAAGGGTAATGGGAATTTCTCAGGACATGCAGGCTTCTCAGTATGCAAAGCAAATGGTTAAACCCATCCTGTCACAATGTTGACTCAATTAGTATATCTGGGAGGAAGCCTGTAATCCCATCTGCCCAGTAAACCACACATAACAAAAATAGCAATCCGAAACATACATATATATACTTTTCCCATCTGATTTATTGATTGTATACAAAAAGTAGGTTTGATATGACATTATGCATTCTATATAAGATATTACATTTTTGACATTCAATGTACAAAACCTAGATAGATAAGAGTAAATCTTTAAAAACGCACTCAGGCCTGGAGGCCGGAGGCAGTCTGTAGATGTGCATTTCCAGAGCGCATCGCCCTACCACGTTAGACTTGGGATTGCGCGAACCGTCCCGATCGACAGCTTTGCCAAAGCCAAGGAGGGGGTGGGGGGGTGGAAACGGGCCTTGATCAGATGAAATGCTCGAGGAGGGGAACAGAGTAATCCCGTCCGCAGAGAGAGAGCGAGAGAGAGACCACCCACTGACAGGAGACAAACATGTGGCAGTTGACAAATGGAATATCCCAGTATTCAGTAACCCAGTGCCTCACTGAACATCCCATACATGGGCAGAGTAATACAACACCAGTGAATGTAAATAAAGAATTTTCCAGCCGGACGATCTTAAAATGAGCAGCGATGGTCCAGTCTCTGGCATCTGCCAGGCACATGAATAACAATAACGTAATGTAATGCAGTAGATAAGTCACACAGGCCAAACCCCGCCCTGATATGGAAGAAGAAACGGTCACATTGAAGAAGTACCAGAGTTCTATTATCTTTTCTTTAACTCTGAAATTCTCAAGTACTCAAGACTCAAGTAACATCTGGCTATATGGGCATGTCAAATCCTATGAAGTTACCGGTAAAGAGCGAACACCAAAAGATTTTCAGTCATCTGCGGTAAGTATGGTTTGGGACACGGGCATGGTCGTACTCTAATGCACGCTCCGATGTGCAAACGCGCGGGAGTGCGTGTCTGCTGCTGTCGATCACTCCCGACATCGGCAGACACATTGCATCGATCGGTCACGAACGACAGCTCCTCCACCAGCAGGTGCTCGCGTGATGACAACGTCGCTTATCCAACCGCGAGTTCTACGGCGCCATCACCCGTCGCTCACTGACAGGGGGCAGAGTCGGAGCTTATCGAGATGTTCACTTCTGACATATGGCAATATGTTTAAAAGCCAATCTGAATTTTTAGCTCTTGTAAAAGGAAGATAAGATGAGGAGGCTGAAAAAGGCAAAGCCCAGATGCTAATATTGTTTTTACAATAGAAAAACAATGCGACTTATTTTCTCATGAATCCAAATGAGAAAAGTGAAGAAGCAGGTGCATCTTAAGAGAGGTGGCGAGAGACCGAGCGAAATCAGCATGGTACACTGACTGTGCACAATGGCAGGAAGGAAACCACTTAACCACTTCCCAGTCACTGAGACCGGTTACGGTGACACAATGGCGTGCCACTGCTAATTCCGCCGTGTAGCTAGGACCTATTGGGCTGGGTGGATATCCAAGGGGTCGATCGATGACTTTCAACACCACAAGTTGTAGCTCCTGGATATGCTGGTGAAGGCAGTTTCCTCTTTTTAATAAAGAAGAGAAAGACCGGTATAACCCGCAGTTCAGTAAAAACTGATGGTAGACACCTGTGAACAGAAGAGAGAGAGCTTCTGATGGGACTCAGCAGTAAACCAGCAGCAGTTGGGATACGCGTTTCTGTCATTTCAAAGAGGAATAGACTCACTAGGCCTCATTAAGTCCCTTTACCTCAACCAAAAAGTAGAAAGTCACTTAGAATACGCCCAGATTAAAGCGCTTCAAGTACAAACAGACGCCCCACTTACCACTTACCAGCATTAATTATTTTTAACAGATATATGCAGGATAGCACAATTAGCTCTACTCTACTACAGTCAACAATATGTTTGTCCCAGAATACCAGAGTTGGTTGCTTCTTTCAAGGAGATCAGACGGAACTGAGAAGCTGTTTTTAAAAAGGCAGGGCGTTTAAATTGAGATTATACGCAGCAGTGCTTGCTAAACTCGGGAGTTTATATTGTCAACGCTGGAGCTGATTAGTTTAGTAATGTCACAGAGGGAGAGATTTATTCCCCTTTGAATGACGTCACCCTACATGGTGTACATGTCGAGTTGATAAATGACTGAAAGCAGACCACTGCGGTATAAAAACGCGCGTTTATTTCAATGCCAGGACTAATGGCACGCCCTCTCTAATGACACCTCTCCGTGTTTCAATAAAAACCTCCACTGATAAAGTCAAATGGGGTCTGCAGCTCGTAACCAAAAGCGGCGCGAGCAAATTTTACACCTCACATTTTTGGGCAGAGCCGAACAAACCAACGCAGGGCGTCAGGCAGCATGCGACGGTCTCCACACCCGAGTGCACAGGGAGCACTTTGCACCCTAATGCTCTCAGAAAGGACAGTTAGTGAACAGGCCGCAGTGAAAGGATTACAGGGCTCCTCGAAAATGCCGTCATGTGCGATTCAGCCGTGCGATTTAGACATGATTGTACCATGCATTCTAGGTGAGGAGCAGTGAGTGAAGAGGAGTCCACACGCACGGCACATAAAGAGGAGGATGTAAAGGAGGAAGGAGGTGAAATGTCAAGTGAAATGTAAGCATTTCTTTTAAAGGTGAACGCAAGAGGTCGGGTGAGGGACGGGGGCGTTTCTTTTTTCATACTTCAACTGTTAGGAGCAAAGACAAAAAAAAGGAAACATTGATAGTACAAAAGTGAAAGGTTTCCACGTCACTTCACAAGACAGGAACGTTCATAAAAACATCTCCCAGAATGCAGCATTCCCAATCTTGTTTGCCCCTAATAAAAATTCCAAAGGCATCATTTTGGTGTTTAGGCAGTAAAAAAAAAAAAAAAAAAAAAGGTGAAATAGAAAGGCTTACTTAAGATTTTTAAAAGCTTGCATAAGCTGTTGGAGGAAACAGCGGAATTCTTCATTCCCTCTTTCGTGGGGCATCATTTCAGCTAGACATGCATCTGAATATGTCAGGAATATAGTTGGCAATCAGGTCAGCAGCTATCCTCATCTGTTTTTCTTAATTCAGACTGGTTGAAAACTAGCCTCGTTATTTTCTCTACTTCGAATAAACTAAAACGAGGCCCGTCTCCGATAACTCCAGCAGGGAAGCGATAATTGCTGTTTCCACCAAGAGGTTACAGAAGCCCTTCACGTAGTTCTGTTAGTGAAAGGATTGTATGGTACTCTGAGGGAAAACCAAAACCAAAACCAAAACACTTAGAATCCAGTTTGTTTTGAGTGAGTGGAAAACTACACCACCCAACAGGGGTTGCCGGTCCGTTCACATTTTGTCCCGGGAGCGTTCGTTGACTGACCAGCCAATTGAAACGACAGTCTCCGACTCTGGGGGAGGGGGTCCGGGGAATCCAGCGCTAGCAGCGTAGCAAATTCAACGGCCAATCCCACAGTCTCTCCCATCAGATTTCTTTTGAATGGAGGCCCACGCCGTAGTCTCCCCGGTTATCTGTCTCCTTCCGACAGGCCGGCTGACTCCACTCCCCAGTCTCCAGGGACTGAGTTTGTGTTTGCTGTGAGGAAACGGGTGGGGTACTACCTGGGTTCCAGGCCCAGATTGAGACAAAGATGGAGGTGATCCAAGCAGCCTCTCTTAAGTGTTAATTGAGAGATATGGAAATCAGGGGAACCCCACACAGAGCTGCTGCAGGTGAAATGCAAATTCATTTACTGAGCCTTTTCGTCTTTACAGTCTCGCCCGGTGCCAGTCAGCTAATAACATTTCATAAATCCAGAGCACACACCAACTGTTTCCCAGTTCCGCACTCGGTAACAGGCAAAGTTTTCCCGACACGCGGTTTTGTCGTCTCTGTTGCAGAACAGCTCGAGTTAACATGTGCATTTTTGGGGGCAGGACTAGGACGGGTCGCTGATCGGGGGAGGGGAAAGTGTCCCCATCCATTCTCACTGCCCCTGGGTCTCCCACCCGGTGTCCGTCTGTAGGTTCAATTCGCTCCGGCTCGGGAGACGAGGAGAGAGCGAGCTCTGGCCCTGGAAGGGGTCGGCTGGGAGGACGGGGTGTGGGCGGGAGTCGGTCACCCCTCCCCTCCCCTTGCTATCCCCTCATAGGCCGGGGCGGGGGCTTGCCGATCTCCACGGAGATGTTGGTGTAGAGGGGGTGTTTCCTCACATGGACCACCCGATACGTCAGGGAGCTGATCCCGTCTTTTTTCATGGTGTTCTTGGTGTTCTGGATTTTGTTGAACCTGAAAAGACAAAAGGAGAACGCATATTAAAACCAGTAAAATCCAAAAAAGTTATTTATCGGCTTGGGTATTAGAACACTGTAAAACAAGAGTCATTGTCATCATTTTGCTTGGTATTTTGGCTTGGGAATGTCCCCACATTGGCCAACAGGTGGCAGTGTGACCACAGTGCAGCAGAACCACCCAGAGCATTTATATGGGGGGGAGTCTTTTCAAGGATATAGTCAAAGACATACCTCCATCATTATTTTAAACCCACCCTAACCTCGGTCAGCTAAATAAAATATCTATTTTTGAATCCAATAAAGGTTTTATGAAGCCAGTATTTAGTCTTTGAAGTGCAGTAAACACTTCAATCCACTGTAACGTTTGCCCATGAACGTTATGAACAAAATCCATCTTTCCACCCTCCTGCTCTTGTTGCAGGACCTCTTCACCACGCAAGTTGCCAGGACATGGAAATTCGATCTGTCCTCTTGGCTGCGACCCTTTCACCAGCCACATTTGGCCCAGGGCGTCTTAACTCGCACCCATCCGTGAGAGAGGCGCCCAAGTCCTGTCTGAGTAGATGCGGGAGCAGACGGGCAGCATCTGTCCACCACTTCACAAGAAGGCTTTATGATATACGTCAGTCTACATGTTTTATTAACGCCCTCATATGTGTTTGAGAACAGCCTGAGCGGGGCAAACCTTCAAGCTGGAGAAGAGGGAGGGTGGGGAGGGAGCGTGTGTTAAACAAGTCAACTAAAGGCTTCCCTGATTTATGTTTTGGTATCCAGTCATAAATCAGCCAGCCAGCTACAAAGGCTATTACACTGCCCAAAGCTTATGGTTAACGAATTAACATCGAATGACGTGACAGTGCGGAACGGCTCCTGTTCGGTAAATAAATATTCGGGTTTGACAGTGCAAGGCAGCGCAAACTAATCCTGGAATCATTGATGAATGGCTGCCCTCTCGTCTTTTGGGGAAGCATACCGCCTCGTTACCGCGCTTCACACGGAGAATATCTGCTGTAATACGAGCGGACATGGAGAGAATACGCAGGTACATGGGTCATGAAGCTCGGTCCGTAACCATGAGCGGAGAGGACGGAGTATAAGAAAGAGGACTGGAACCACATGTTGTGGATTAGAGGGCACTTGTCCAATATGTGCCACTGTACCGAAACACAGCTGTGGCACCGCGCTGCATGTCCCTACGGCAGGGAATTCCCCCCCGGTCAGCGTCGGACAATGGGACAGGGCCGTTTTGAGTTACCGCCGTGAGGAGAGGGGACCTGTCGGGATGCTGGAGGCCCAGACAGCTGCAGGGCAGGCCCGCTCCGAGCTCGCCTTCCTGGGGCCCATTGACGGGGAGGGGGATCGAACTAATTGGTTTTCTGTTCGGGCCAAACGAGTGGCACACCTACACATCAAACAACGGGATCTTGTTTACGTGGGCCGTGCCACAGGAAGCGTAATTAACAAGACTGATGAACTCCAAAGTACAATTCCTTCCAGCTACATTTAGGGTTCCAGCTATAGCGGTTCTGTAGTTAATGCATAGTTAAATAGTTAATGCACTCTGTATTCGACTTATATAACAGTATTACAGTTCCTTCTGCACTAATCTAAACAGCCTAGCAGTCAGAATGCACGGCTTGGAAGCTTGAATCAATACGGCCTTTGTTTTGTAGTAACTGACATATTAAACTGACAACCTGATTTGTTCAATCAAAGTGGCGTTCAAATCAAATGCCATCTGTTAGCATCACAAAAGGGCTCATGCGTCTTGCAGAAAGAGATCTTTTTCTTGACTACTATATTAACATTATTCAAGCACGGAGTACCAGGCAGTTAGCGGTTCAGGTTAGGTCGATCCAAGTACAGAGCACTTCCCAGCTGGACCCACTGGGAGGGGTCACTGGCTTCCAGTGCCTGTCCTGAACTCCAACCTACTTCTCCCAGTTAGTCTACATTCAAAGGCCTTTCCTTCTGCTGAACCTTTGTGATTTTTTATTTATTTGATCCATAATTTATCACTTTGAAGGCAAACCTGGACTTACTTGGAATGGGTATTGTAACTTTAAAATAGCATCGTTGTATATTATTGGTTTTTATAGCAATATTTCTATTCCTATATATATGATCCGTGGTTAGGAATGTAATCCTGTACAGCACAGCAGCTTCCGCGAGGAGCCAGTACGTTGTTTCGACTTACAGCTTCTTTTATAGAAACGCATCGTGCCATAACAATTAAGATTGGATAGTAATTAAATCAAACCCTAAAAGACTGTTCTGTGTGTTAATGAATGGGGTTGCAAGGTGCCAGCGGCGGTAGCCCTGATTTCCATGTGTTAATAGAAAATAAATTCCATACATTTGTGAATGGCCTCTGACAAAAAATGAGCTCTCTGTACTGAACATTTTACCCTCTTACTATGTGCCCATCTCGGGGGGTCTTTTAATATTCAGCTGACATTAACCTGTGCACAATTGAATCACTTATAGATAAGTTATTTACCTAAACCTACCCCCCATCACCCACATCCTGAGCCCAGCCATCCCTCCACACCAATAGCAAACGTTCTCCAATAAAACCCGTCCACCAACACCTCTTAGAATTAAAAGGCCTTTTGAAATTCTATCAATCTGGAGCCTACGAATCAGAACAGCCATCAGAGAACCCCAAACCATGTTTTAATTGGATTATAAATTAAAGTGAGGCTTCTCAATAGAGCCCTCTTTTCCCTCTTCAAGACGTCCATGAATTATTTATCAGCCTAAACTTAATTGTGTCCCCGGCACCCTTGCAGAAGAGGCAGCGTTCCGGTATCCAGTATCGGCTCGGGTTCCAAAATGAAGTGAGCTGTCAGGAAACACCACAGACGGGGTGGCGATATTTATCACACAGAAGGGATTTCTCCTTTTCCCCGTGTCTGATTCATCGTTTTTATTACGCCCACTGCCAACTGCTCCACTTGGGTCTTCCATCGCTGTCGGTGTGAACGGGGTTGTGGAAAGGGCTCCTGGTGCCCGCCAGTACCCGCCGTCAGCACTGGACTGCAATATCAGGCCCTGGCATCTCACCTGAAGGGCACTGAGTTTCCAGTCTGAAGCCTGTTTCCTTTAAAAAAACGGCGCCTCATTTAGAGACAACTAAAATCCAATTAAAATTTTTAAAGTCGCCCCTGATAGAAGAGGCCCCATTATGTAAAACTGCAGCCTTTTCTGTAAAATTCAGCCATGGAAATAATATATTTTTAACCAAATTTCTGCAAAATCTCTTCACATCTGCACAAAGAGCACCATTTACAAAACCATCACTGGCGATTCGTTTAAGAGTGGCATAAAGCGACTGTATAGCTTTTAAACTGCCTCTAACATCCCAATCACTGTTCAAACCTTTTAGTCTGTAACTAACACTTAACTCATATCTGCTAAACACTGCTACAACGCTTTATAGCTGTAAGCTGTTAGCGATTTATCACTTTAAAAGCGATCGCATGCCTTGTCCTGCTCGTCGTTCTCCGAAATGATAAACGGCTTTGTGTGGCACACCCCACATGAAAGGCAGGGAACGCATTCCCCATACACAGCCCGAGCTCGGAGGTAAGATTCTAATTGTTTAGTCAGCGTAGCCAAAAAGACGTCTCTGCCGCGCGTCTCCGTGATGAGAGGAACCATCAGCGGCCGATGGCAGACGCAGCCGTCTTTGTCAGGCAGCGGCAGTCACGGAGCGTCGACATCACTCCGATCACCTGCCACAAAACGGGAGACAAATAAACATTGCTACGCTCCCCCAGTCACCAACAAGAGGCCTACTTACAGAGGAGCCATTATCAACACGTTTCAAGTCATTAACTTCAGCAACACAAACCAATTCATTTCCCCCTGCCGTTGTCTCATCTGGCTTGGAAATGAGTTTATCATGCACTTGAAGTTTTTCAAAGTGCGTTCATTACGGCGATTGTCTGGGGCGCTGATCGCTCAGTCTGCGCTTCTCAGACACCGATATCTCCGGGCTCCTAAAGTGTGGTGTTTCCGATGGAAGGGAGGCTTATTGGGCGGTCGCCGTCGCCACCCCCGCAGTTTTGCCAGCCTATCCAAGTCAGCATTGTCTTGGGCTTGAAAGCCACTGATAAGCGAGGGGGGGGGGGGGTAACTTTGACAGATTGATCCTGTTAAATTGTGTTCCAAACGGCTCGCCTGCACAGAGTTTCTGTGAGAATAGGAGGACCACATTAAAAAAAGGCTCCATCGACTACTCTGTTTAGAGCCATTGATTGGCAGCTTCAAAATACTCATTTTAACAACGTACAGAACAATGACAGCTTCTCTTTTCCACTGACAACTGAGGCGAAATCTGGCTGGATGATCTATAGGGCAGAAATCCTGCTAACAACAGGGAGAGCATCAACAGAGTTATTAAAATTGTTATCATTTATCATCTGGGATTTTGCCAGAAAACGGCCTTGACGAGTTACATAACTATACATGTTCACAGAGAAGTCAATTAGAGAGTGTATATATATATATATATATATATATACATACATACATACATACATACAAAAAAAACATTAGGAAACAGAATTCAAAAAGAATTCTCTTCACAGAATGAAACAAACCTTCCAGTACAGACACTAATACACATGGTATATAACTTTAAGGTATTTTGCTATTAGAGATCATTTGTAATTATGGTAGCCTTGAATTTTTATGTAATCTAAATAACCCTAGCTAGATTTAACAGGACACAGACATATTGGTGTGAGGCACTAATAAGTCGTGATAAAATTCCACACTCAAAAGTTGAGCTTCCAAACAAAACATACTTGTTGTTGCAACTTCCCAATTGGATGCCACTGTAGCTACTTAGGTTTAATTAATTATTTACAATGTGTCATGATGAAAAACAAGAGCCGAGTGGGAAAAAAAACAGTGTTGAAAAAAATCAATTAGCTAGCCAGACAACAGATTTATTGAATCATTAAGAGTACATTTTTTGTAATATTTACTGAAAGTAGAAATGTGTGAAAATTTCCATCTCATTTTTTTGTGTAAAATGCTTTAGACTAGGTTCAGAGAGAAATGCCTGGGTGTGAAGTGGCAAAGGGGTATGGCGTGAACAACTCAATCAACCTAACAAATACTATATTTGGGCATTTTCTTTCTTTTTGACTAAAGAAAACCTTTTTGGGACACAATTTAGTGCTAAGACCTAATACATAGATTGATCAGCGCCCTCTTCTGAAATTTCACAAAAGAAAGGGTCTGGCAGAGGCCGATCTCCAGGGGTGGAGCCCACAGGCCGAGAGGACCCCACACAATAGGGGAACGTCTTCTCGGAAATTGTTCCTTCTCTTAAGGAAAGGGAACTCTCTTCAAAAATATTTTCCTTAAAATCACCGGAGCTAACGTGAAGCTTCCGCGGAATTTCCAGCTGAAAAAACGTTGAAGCAGACATCAGCATCAGGAAATTTGTTCCAAAGGCTCCATTGGGGTTGACCTCAAAATCATAGCTAGCTAGCAAACATAGCATAAAAACGTTTTCTCTCACAACACAAATTAAGCGACTACGTGTAACAATAGTTTAAGTAAGAAATTGACAAATAGGAGAGACACTTAGAAAGAACTCAGACTTTGATGCTACGTCTGCACATGCGAATGAATGAATGAATAAATACATAAATAACGGGTGTGAAGGCCGTTTAGGCAAAACATACTTTAAAAAAAAGTAGCTAGCTTCAGCTATGTTATTCATCAAAACATTTGCTATTTAATACCCTCATGTAAAAACAAAAAATGAACTACAACATCAGTAATTTGCTCAAAAAACGAATTACAAACATATTAGCTTGCCAACTTGGTGAGATGGAAATACGAGTGTACTGTCAGCACTGTCACACGCAAAATGTAAACAATTTCGTAACTAAGGCGGATCGGTTAATAGATTGTGCTGTATATAATCGAGGCACACGTATTAAGAATTTATTTCAGCAAACACCAGAACACTGGAGGATGTTCTCAATTCAAGTTTCTTTTCTATAAACCTTCCGACTGACATGGTTTGAAAGCAAATGAGCTACTCATTTCAAAATAGAATCAACAAACAGCAGTAAATAGTTGACTGTAAGATTATTATGTAAACAGATTTCTCTAGCATGACAAGAAGGTACAGCTAAAAAATGTCACAACATGCTCACTGTTCTATCCCAAAAATCATCTTGATACATCTACTAACACTCAGAATAACATAAAATTTTTTATTGGGCATCCATTTGTTTCACCATGCTCGTAACAGTTACATTATATATAATTAGTAATAATTATTCCCGGGGAACTGCTCCCGGGGGAACTGCTCCAGGGGAACTGCTCCCGGGTAAGTGCTCCCGGGGGAACTGCGCCAGGGGAAGTGCTCCCGGGGAACTGCATCGCTCCCGGAGAACTGCTCCAGGGGAACTGCTCCCGGGGAACTGCATCGCTCCCAGGGGAACTGCTCCCGGGGAACTGCTCCCGGGGAACTGCTCCCGGGGAACTGCTCCAGGGGAACTGC
>JAOYSI010014848.1:0-38428 GCA_025775065.1 Hiodon alosoides | reverse complement strand
AACAGATTTTTATGTTTTCTTGTGGAAGCCTATCAAGATAAAAGTGCAACGTATATTAAATTATTTATGCTGAGAGAAAAAAACAATGCTTAAAAATATCCATATTTTCAGTTATGTAATCCTTTTTGTGTTCATATGTAATCAAGGGTATGAATAAATATGGAGGACACTGTAATGTCACAGTAAGAATAAAAAAAACCCCAGTTGGAGCCAATCATGACTACAGCCTCAAAAGCACAGATCATTTCAAGTGCTGATTATTTAATTAGCAGAGAACACACACACGCATGCACACACCCACAAACTAATCAGCGCTGAACAAGTAATGAAGAGGTTAGAAAGTGTACACAGCAGGTTTCAATGGCTTGACCTCAGGTGGTAAATCTAAAGAAAGATAGGTGCCAAGAATGCATGCCAAAGGTTCACTAAAAATATGCCAGCCCCGATGCATGTAGATTGTTGCCATGGGAGTATCATTTTCAGTTTTGTGTCATGGTTGAGTTGTCCGATGTTTAGCCAAAAAGGTCCCAGCACAGCTGTTGCACCCTTGGGCAAGATGCATAACCTGAACTGCTACAATAAAATATCCACCTGTGCAGGTATAAAATTGCTTACAAAGCTATGCAAGTTGCAAAAGCATCTGATAAACAACTAAATAACATTATTGAGATTAAGGACAGCCATCAAAATGCATTGCAGGAAAAATATATTTAATTTCTCTTCAATACATTTTGCCATTGTAACCATTGATGCTACATCTTCTATCTCTGAAACATAAATACTGTACATTTGAGAAGATATGGGGATATTTGACCAGTTCCACTTCCAGGTTTAAAGAAGCAGACGCCAGGTCAGGACCTCAAAAACCGGACAAGAAGGGTTCTTTCGCTAAAGATAACTTTGTCACTAACTTTTCCCACACCATTATATCTATGCCGGGCGGCACCGTGCCACGGTGGTTAGCCTCACAGCACCAGGGGTCCCGGCTTTGAGTGCCGGCTCAGAGTGTCTGCATGGGTTTCTGCCAGGCGCTCTGGTTTACTCCCACCGTCACAAAGACTTGTGTGTGTGCATGTGTGTTGCCCAGCAATGGCCTGGTGTCCTGGCTTGGGTGTATCCCTGCCTTGCGCCCTATGCCTGCTGGGATCGGCAGTGATCCCTGTGACCAGGATAAGCGGTTTTTAAAATGGATGGATGGATATCTATGCCAGGTTTAAACCGGTAAACCTATCCAAAATGGAGATCAATCGCTCGATCTAACAGCAATTTGTTTTACAACAAGGTTAACCATTTAGACCTGTTTTCATTACCTGTTGTTGACACTGTTGACCTTCGCAGATTTAGTTATGTCTCTGGTCTGGTACTGATGCACTGATTGGTAGGCGAGTGTTCATGATATTCAGTGCTTGGGGATGTCTGATTATAGAAATTACTCAATAGTGTTGGGAAACAAGCAGGACTAGAACCAGCACATGATGGGTATGAGCGGGAATAACCAATTCAAACATGTGATTTAATTGCAGCAGATATTTATAGAAATGTATTGACTTTTTGACAAATTTACAGAACGAAGATAGATTTTTCTACGGAGGCCTGTAAATTTACTCGCCAGGGTTGGCAACCCTGAATTATCCATTTCACAGCTGGATGCGTTTTTTTTTTTTAAACATTTAACAAGAAGTAATGTTGTAGCAGGAAGTGTATCAACATTTCTATTAAATTTATTTTCCAGGTAATATCTGTTCAATCGGCTTGTTACTTAAGTAATCCCTCACACAGGAGACATGGGCAGATTAATCTTTAATGAGTAAATGCTCAATCTATCTCATTAAAGTTTGGTGCAGAGTCCTCATCAAAGTTCAATTTAAATTCAGTTTAAGGGTCAAGCATCTGCAGCCAGGTGTGTTATTGAGGGGAGAGGGGAGCGAGAGAGTGACTTTTGAAGTTTGTTGGCTCTCAGGAAAGCTGCCCTCAGCCTAACCTGATGTTGTGAAAATTGTGTTAAGTAACGTTATTTAAAAGATGCTTCAGATTTGCAGCAAAACTTTTAAGTGGCATCTTAACATAAACCTAGTTTGAATGAGAGGCAATGCCAGATGATTCTCTGTAGATGCACTGGAGTCAACAAGGGTTCTGGCCTTTCGCCACCAAGTATGACATGACTGAAATTCTTAACAAGGACCTTTTGGGCTGGTAACCAACCAAGCAGCGCCAATATATCATTGTGTTATAAAAAATTCGGCAAATAAAGCGGGATTTGACTTTGACTAAAAAAACAAACTACGACAATGTTGTTTATTCAGCCCTCCTTTCTGCCGTGGAAAACTCAAATTAACCATTGAAATCCCTTCTTTAAATTCAATTGCTAATTCTCAGGTCAATGCTTTACAGGAAATGCAGCTTTCACTTTGCAAGTTCGTATTTAGAGCTAAAAAATTGATCACTTCAAGTATTTTCACCTAATACCCTACAGTTTGGCATTAAGTCACGAGGGTGACAACAAGGTTGCATTCAATTAAGCAGTTGCACGTAAAATAAAAGATTGTTTATTCTGGGGCTAATGCGAGAAAATATTAGTAGGGCGTAACACCATGTCGCGCTGAAATCGGAATGTTTAAAGCCCGTGTAGCCGACTCCTGACAATAAACACAAATTCTATTTGAGACTCATAAATCGGCCATATACGAGGTCTAGTCGTCCGGAGCTAAACATTTACATTATTTGCTACGCCTTTCTCGCTGGGAAATTTAGATGTCCTAAGCGGTTTTCATTAATGTTTTGGTTTCTGAGAATAGTGTAATAATCCCATCATTGCTAACAGTAGCCTGCTCTGGGTTACTTTCTGCACCTGACACGCGTTTCCGTCGTTACAAAAGAAACTCGTCTTCCACTAGGCTAAACGTATAATTTAAAGCAATTCGCCTGGTTCCTGTAACTATAATAAGTAATCTGTAATCTAAGAGCTAATAGGCCTCCACTGAATTTCATAAATAGGGGTGGATGATGAAATCCCTGTTAAATCCAGTTACACAGAACATGTGAAGGGAATTAACACTCTAAACTAACCTGGCGAAGTTAGCCTGTGATCAATGCACAGGAAAGACAATTAACACCAATTAAATGCAATTAGTAAGGGATTTGAGTGATCCGTAAATGACGTACTCCATGTTTAATTAGCAAATGCTTATTTGCATATTGTGACAGAATTACATATTGCGAAAAACAGGGGCGTTTGGTTAACTCCGACTTCTGCACGTTTTACCAATGTATCGCTCGAGTTGACTATTGGTTCCCCCCAGAAGACCAAGGTCCAAGAGATGGTCCTCTATTTTACACTAGAACAGATTAGATACAGCATGACAATGAAAGCTTGCTCTTCACATTTCTTAAAACTGGGATATACAATCCACGACCATGACATTATATAACTTGAAATGCTTAAGGGTAGTCAAAATACAATTAGCTGTATGTAACAGGGGTTGCTTATTCTGTATTGCGGATTCATCTTTGGAACTTTACCACAGGCTGAATTTATATCAATATTATGCAACAGCAAATTATCCACGTGGTATTAATTATTATTATTATTCAGTACTATGGATGCAATACTTTCCATTTGTTATTCGTTTTACACATGGTAGGTACTTTTGAGTACAGGGGCAATGTGGCTCTCGGGTAAATTATCAGAGAATAACGTAAAAAGGACCAAGTCTACAGTAAATCATTTAAGGTCTAGTATTGGAATTTACATTAGATTTTCCTGTCGCTCCGCAGCACAAACATATCTAATATTTCGTGATCGATAGAATATTTTGACATCTGCTATCCAGCGAAAATGCCTTTTCAATCAAAGCGATTAACAGCGGTTAGACTTTTAGGCAACAAATCAAATTATTCATATTCACGATGAGACCTTTGATTTATGTGAACATCTAATTGCCGTAGTCTCTACTCTGACTGCCAACCCTATTTTTTAAATGTATTCCACGTCTTTTAATTTAAAAAAAGGTTAATTAATGAGAGCGTGGGTAAAATGACTCTGAAGTTTTCTCAACAGTTTCACAAAATAATGGGTTAGCCATAGGTCAAAATCGCTCCTTGTAGCAGTGGTATGACTCGAGCGACAACTGACTTACTTTTCTTGAATCACGTTTTCCTTTATGGCGCCCAAAGTGGGATGACCGTTGCCTTGTAGCAGCCTGCAATTTGCTAAGTGCCGCTGGTGCTGGTCTATCAGACAGGCGTTTTCTTCGCATAGTCTGGCCACTTGCTGCTCGAGCTCTTCAATCCTGTCCTTCTGCTTCTCCAGCAACTCCTGCTGCGCGTCTATGATTTTGTTGAGCTCATTCAGAAACTCCGCAGCCTTGCTTGGATTTTCGGTCTGGTTTTCCATATCTCCGTAACCTCCGGGCGTCAGAGCGTAGGCAATTCATGCGACTTCGTCTCCCTCAAATTCCGACGCGATGTTCCTAATTCGACCTGCCATTGTTCAAATTATGCTGCGAATGAATGAGTAAAGATAAAATTGGTCATACGCCTTTCCGCAGCAGTGCGCCGTCCACAGGCTCTGCACCACAATAACTAACCTCTGTACGCGACTCTGAGGATGGGAAACCCACTTAACCCTTTGCTGGGGACCTACTGGATCTGCAGTGAGTGTGTTCATCCTTTCTTTTTGGATTGGTGTTTACAGTAATTTTAAAGGTGTCGGTTAAATTCACATATACGCAAGGACTTTGCTGTGACTTTGTAATTTCCAGTTGCACCACAACAAACTGAGGCATATAAAGTATTTTATATAAAACATTTTAAGGTTTTAACACATTTTTATTCTATCAACAGGTTACAATGGTCTTTCTCAGGCCACGGTATCTTTTCCAGATTGTCCGGTCAGTGATTTCTTTTCACTTATTTTCGAGGGAAGGACTTCCCCCAGCTTTTCTGCAGAACGTTATAGAGTCATATACGTGAAAATATATTTTCTCCTCGGCTCTGTGACCAAGTCCAGTGAATAAAATTTTTTAAATAGCAGCGATATTTTTCATTTGATCCTCGCATCGTCTACGAGGACTGTAGTCCACATTTAAACGGGTTCGTTCTCTGTGGCCGCTGTCCACTTGTCCTGTTAGACCAGTGGCGATGGTCCCCTTTAAACCAATCCCGGTCCTGGGTATGGGCACCGTATGCTGTTTTTTAATCAACCAAGCTGAACTTTGACACCTTTTAGGTTTATCAAATTAAGGCAAACACAGAGAACACATTTCTTTCACGAAGGAAACGATTTTCTCCCCCTATGGCTGGATGCTAGTGTGGTTAATAAATTAAGCTATAGTGTGGTTAATTTTAGTAATGGAAACTATAACAAAAAACTGCAGTGAAACCTCTCCTCCTTTAATTTTCAGAATCACAGGTGAGCCACATTCCCCTGAGGCACCAGGCATGGAGTCCTTATTTTATTCCTATGCACTCTTTGCCTTTAAACAAGGTAGCAGAGGATTCTGGCTGGAATAGAAAACGCATACTGAAAAACCATTTTTTAAATCTCTTGCTCCAAAGAATCCTCTGCAAACATCCTTCCAATTAGAGTTTGGGGTGCTGCGAATCACAGCAGACAACACTTGTTTTTGTGGTTCCAAACATCAAGGAAAAAAAAAAAGCCCCAGGTCCCTTAGAGAGACCCACCCCATCTGGCCACTAGCAAACCGACACGTGTAAACTGTGCTCTGCAATTTAGGGACCGGATGAGCAAGAGCGGTTTCCCCATCTGAATACGCTAACGAGATTCAAGAGCAGGGTGGCGTCTGTTAAACGGAAGCTCTTTGCTCTTTGGATGGAAAGCCATCAATAAATTGGGAAATACTGTACTGAGGCCTCTGCAGCTGAGACTAAAAATACTGGCACGGAGGTTTGGTTGCTTTTCTTAGAACAAATCAGCCAGAAAGCACAAAACTCTTTTTAAAACCAAATCGTGATAATTTCCGTCTGTGTTGGAGACTAGAATAAGAGAACCATTGATTTTACAGCTAACTCTATAGCACAGTGACGGTCTCTTCCCATGTAGTAAACATACCACTAAATAAATGGTTGATGGGAAAAATTAAGCCATTCAGGCGCTAAAAGGACTGTATCAAGTAGCTATTTATTTCTGCTCTTGAATCGTATGAAATCATCTCTCAGATTTATGTTGGTTTAAATTTTTCATTTACCACTTCACCAGCAGCTGCCGCCGAAACCTCAAGCACCAATGTGTCCCGGTGGGAGCCGAGTCACATGACCCTGCCAGTCTCCTTGGTTTTCCTTTTCATCTTCATCAGCAGGGCTGCCTCTGTTGGAGCTGCGTTCTGCAGGAAGGGGGATAGACGACGAGGGAGGGGGAGGGGGGGGATAGCGGGGGATGGGTGGTGGAGTTAACCAGCACCAGAACACACAATAGTGTTGTACAGTGGATGATGTGGGGAAGGGAGTCAGAAACAAAAGGGCACCCGAGCACGTGGCAGAAATATGTAATGAAGAGACACATGTTGCTCCCCCCTCCCCGACACACAGGACAGCGGAGCGGGCTGTGATGGCGACTCGGGACGGTAGCTGCCCTCATTACCGCATGCTGTCTGGCGCTCTTCACCACCAGCGCCTGCACTACCAGTTTCATGTGACATGGGCAGTCTCTCCAAAAAGGACAGAGTGGGTTTCCTTATAAGGATATGTTTTACTGGTGGTAGAATTAAAAAAAAAAAAAAAAAAAAGTTTTATTACACTGATTTGGAGGGACTTTTTTTCCACCCATTTGTACAGCTAGGTATGGGGTTAAGCACCTCTGGTGTCTAGGAGCAGCACTGGGATTAGAAGATCCAGTCTTCTGGTTACCTCAACACCATCCGGCCACCCAGAATACACAAAACCCAGTTAACATATGACTGACACCTCTATACACCAGGTTAGACTTTCTTCAATGCAACAATAAAGGGGCCAGGGTCCAGACATCCCAGGTTTAAACTGCTGGATCCAGGGATTGAAGGAAGATCAGCCCATTTCTGTCAGTTTATAGGCATGGTGTAACACCTGGGGAAAAATTATCCCGACTTGTTTAGCTGTAATAGTTTAAACATTTTTTGATAATTAGTTCCATAAGTTAAAGTTTTAAAAAAAGGTTTATTTTACAAAATTAGAAACAAACAAACAATGCGAGGTTTACGCATTTAGTATTTACAACATTTTATTAGCGCTTACTCAAATTTGACAGAGGCATGTCGCAGAGCACTATCACTCACATTATGAAAGGCAGTATTTCTGCAGCTGATAAGATTAATAAACAAAAACGATACCAAATGCCCAGAGCTCTGCAACAAAATGCTAAATAATTTTCCACTTAATAATTTTAGACCTAAACCGTCTTACGAAAATAAATAGACCTTAAATTACTTGTTAAGTATGAACTCCACTGAACAGCCAAAACTGAACAGCATGGACGGTCTGAAAGAAGACTTCTCAACGAACAGTCATTTCACAATAGCAAGGCTAATTCACTTCCATGGACTGAACCAGAGAAGAAAAATGAGGAAACAAGATTCACATTTTAGCACAACTTTCAAATTGGCATGTAAGAGTAGAGCCTCCGTTTGTGCTCCAAAGTGAGGTACTAAAAAGCCACTCATTCTGTTGATGGCTATAGGCATATCTTGCAATAGACTGTCGATGCTACCAAATCGAAATGGCCATTTGTCCCAACTTCTAATGAGCAAAATGGAAGTATTAAAGTTAAGTCCGTCTCTGCAAATCCAAACATAAGGACAGACCCAGTGGTTAACATTCACGAAAAATTAAATGCCATTTCTTTCAAAACAAAGCAATGTCGGGACCTATTCAGCATTAATCTTTGGTTCACCTCTGTAGGTCCACACGTGTGCCAAACTGGAGTTCAGTGCATTGTGTTCCTGAGTTTCACAACATGTTCATTCAAATCTCACAAATAGTGTGCTGCCAATTGAAAACAAGCTCGAGCAATGTGTGAAGCTAGAAGATTATCATAAATGTCTTAATTGCAGCAATACTTCAGGTTTCTAAACAAACAAGGCTGTAAGCAAAACATATTAAAAATACAAGCACTCAAAACCGAATTAAAAAATACATGGATGTACCATGAGATTGACAGCACACTGACACACACAATCAAGAAATAAGGAATCCACAGTGGTCTTCGTTGTGACCTCTTTTTTTCGCTCTGATCCAACACCTTGGCGTTGCCTGCTGCACGAGAAAGGCACTTTATTCTGTCAATGGAACTTTTGTCCGAAACGTGTCTACGTTCCGGAACACACCTGACCCAGACTAACGGGAGTTGTAGTCAGGCGAAAAGAGACGGAGTCTGGGGCTGCCTTTCAGGTCAGAGGGAATCGTGTGCTGGAAAGGGCTTAAGCCTGGAGATGCTGGACCTATGACAGAGACTCTCATTAGGCCTTGTTTAGCAATGTAGTGATTACAATTAGTGCTCGTTTAGCAACGATCGTTTACAGAGCTTGTTTACAAACAAATGTGTTAGATTACTAAAATTAAGTTTTGTTACCTTTCTATAATGAATGCAAGAAGATACAATTAACAGTTGCTTTCCAGATATAATTGATCATCAATTCAAATACCATTAGGTAATATTGACATAGGTCTTTACATATTGATGCGCATCACTAATAATTAACAACGGTCAGGTTGGCAATGAGAAACTGCTGTTCTGCAATTGTGTCGAGTAGCTACACACCCCTGACAACGGGTGAACACGTTGATGCCAGAACCACACTACTGGAGACAGGTGTACAGACATGGCCTAAGTGTGCAAAGCAGGGTACCTTGAGAGGGGGGCGTCTTCTGGATGAACGCTGGATGATAAGACTGATCTCTGGGAGAGAAGAACGCGTGGCAGGCTGGGGAGGAAGGGCTTGTGTTTACAATTAGCATCACTAATTTGTTCTCTCATTATCTTAACCATTTTCAGTGTCAGCATCACTAATGCGTTCTACTGCTCCTCATGTTCTTAACTGTGGTCACTGTTAGCAGCACTGATCACCGTCTACTATTCTGCAGATGAGAGGTTATTGAGCACATATTAACAATAATAAAATCACATCCGTGATCGCACCAGTATACACTTCACCGAACAAACTCGCTCACCAATGACGACGATGGCAGTGGCAGCCAGCAGGGCGAACAGGGTGAAGAACATCACCTGGTAGGAGTCGATGAAGTTGGTCAGGAGAGTGGTCCCCTCCCACCCAGCAGGATGGCCAGCTGAGAAGAGTCAAATGGAGGGGTGAGGCACAGGACCATCCACACGCCGGTAGGTGTTAGCGCTGAAGCTTAGTGACCGCAGGACTAAATGCTTTTGTTAACCAGCAGTAAAATGAACCATTTTTAAGGCCATTGTAGCGTAGAGCGAGTGAGGGGACTCACCTTGCAAGGCCGTACTGGGGTCGGTCCCGTGGACCAGAGACACCGGTATCGTGAGTGACTGCTCCGTGGCTAAACTCGTTATGGAGATAATGGCAGCAGTGGCCCCCTGGGCAACCTGCCTCGGCTCAGCCAGACCCACTGTGTACTTGGCGAAGCTTGGCTGCCCCAGGGAGACCTCCTTCTCCCAGATCACCACCACAGGCGAGCTTGAAGTCACCTGCAAGAAGTTGTGAATTGTGGCCATTGACTATGGAGAGGACATAAATTCACGAAGAAATAAAGAGCAGCCTTTAACCACAGTCCATCATTGTTGATCCTAATCGGTGAATTTGAACCCTTTTAAAATCTAAAAATCTCAAATTCATTCAAGCACGCACATCCACACAAACCTCAACATGAACAGACCAACAAGGAATACCAGCAGTATACAGTAAAGGGCTGACTATGTTGGACCGAGGTCAAATTGCACATTCTGTCAGACTGCCACTCAGTGCATTAAAAAAAACAAGAAACAAGCAGCACATCAGCAGTACATTTTCACCCCGCCTCACCTCCAGACTCCCGATGGCACCTGTTGCGCCAAAAACTGTGAGCTCAGCTGAAGGGTGCTGAGGGCTCAGTAGTATCTCGCTCTGCTCGGTGTAGAAGAGGGGTCCGATGGGCAGCCGGGCCCCAGTGCACTCCATGGGGCTGTGGCCACCCTCCACAGTTGCCTCCACCACCAGCTGGACCTGGGTCTGGCTGAGGGCCCTAAGCTGCTGGTCCGACAGAGAGCGCAGGCCCACAGAACAGGAGTAGAACCCTGGGGACGGTCAGAGGTGGCCGAGTGTGGGCAGCAAGTGGCACAGTCATTAAGGAACTGAATTTGTCACTAGTAAGATGTAGCTTCACATCTTAGGAAGACCCTGGCTGCTGTAACCACTTAAGATATATTTCTCAACAGGGAATATGATACCTATATTGGGTTTACTTTGCAGGTTAGGGTTACTCAATCACAGCATCTCAGGAAGGACAAGACTTACCAAGTCAACTTTAATACTCTACTATCTTATGCAAGACTCTCGCCAACCCTGCTCATGCTGGAGTAAAATCCCTCATTAACCCATGCTGGGTTAGGGTGCAATACCGGCATAGACCCCCACCTCTCCATACAACGCCAGAGCATCACCCCTCTTACCTGTGCCGGGTTCGAATCCCATCCGTGCATCAAACACATCATGGGCGGGGAACTCCATGTCGTTACTGCTGAAGCGGACGTGGCAACTGATGCTGGACTCCGGGTGTAGCGCGGTGACGGCATCCACCTGGGCAGGTGAACACAGGCCTGCATACGTACAAGCGGCTCCTCATTAACACAGCCGGCAGCCACCTCAACCATTCTCTACTTCCACAATAACAGGACATTCAGCACACAATGTACCACCTCAACAGATACACTAGGCAATAAGCTACGTTACCATCACCACGGCAATAGACGTACCTATGAGATTGGTGCCCCCATCCCGTGTGGTGACTATCACCCTGGACTCCCGCTCATGCTTCGTCCCAGTCAGGGAGGGCATGACTGACATCCTGACAGCACTGCTGACCGCAACCTGTGACATACACAAACCCCAAACCTGTTTGTGAGGACCTCGGAGGGCAAACAATCACACAGGGCACGCAAATCTGACACGTTCTGGAATACACTTGTACAAACAGAGGTGGTAATGTAATCCATATCATGTATATGTTGTACTAATGGTACTCTATTAGAAGTACTGCATCTGGGCCCGGGACTGCCCAGATCCCAGACGCTTTCCTTCCGTCACATACCTGCAAAAAAAAGAAAAGAAAAAAAAGATCAATCTGCTACAAACAGCCCTCACCTCTCTGTAAGTCCTCAGCAGACCAGGGATCTCATAGTACACCGTCACAGACCCCACACCTCTGGCCACACCTACGCCTGATCTGGGATCCACCTCTAGAACGCCATCGGCCGAAGAACTCCAGATTCCAGAAGCACCTGCAAGAGTGAGCGTGATCCGGGCAGTCACAACATCGTGGTTACCATGTGCTTGGGAGCTGGCATTACCACACGTCCCTGCGAATGTCCTACTTGGCAGTTATTTCTGGACAGAGGATGTGGCACATTGACACTTTCAGGAAATTACTCAGGGATTACTCTCTGAAGCTTCTCTCGATTTGTTATTGCTTCCAACAAGCTAATAGGGATACACCCAGAGTCCCCTTTGACTCATTATTGAAAGACCTGGCCAGGGCTTCACCCTGGATTACTAGCCAGCTGTCATTATTAAAGTTGGAACTAGAAGCCAAGGGTAAGACTGCAGAGATAAAGCAAAGCCACGTGGGAATCCTCCTCATTGGTTGAACCGTTCATGTCATTACGCCCCGCTCCCAAGCAGACTCGTGTTTAACCACTACAGCAGGGGATCAGTGATTGGTCCCACCCACCTTGGTGATTGACAAGCTGTGCGCTAAAGCAAACGACGTCCCCGACGACCAGGCCTTCGGCCTCCGAAGGCTGGATGGCTTGATGCACAGGCAGCGGCAGGAAGTCAGCCACGCCCGCATGCTCCGTGTCCCACACGCCTAACAGGGTCAGCCCCACATTCACCGTCCGCACCGTAAGCGTGTCGTTGCCTGGCCCCCTCCCCACCAGCACCAGATCATCTCTGCGTCGGGCAGGAGAGATGAAGAAACGGTCAATTTTCAGGACAACAGACAAAGGCCCCAAAGAAACGGAGCAAAAGAGCTACGAAGCACGAAAACTTGGGAGACCTGTTGGTGGCGAAGTTGAGCAGTGAGCTGTGGCTGTGGAAGACGTCGCCGGTGCTGTCGTGGAAGTGAACGGTGAAGGTGAAGATGGCACCCAGGGGGAGCGCGGGGAGGGGCTCCTTGTTGGAGGTGTAGAGGGCCGGGCTGGTGCTGAAGCGAAGGTAGGACACCGGGGCCACCTACAGGGCACACTCAGCTATCCGTCAGCTTGTCACGGATGGAGAAAGAACACCCAACCAGTCTTTCTCCTCGCTTGTCTCACCTTCACAGCCACGATGATGGTCTGGTTGACGCCAAAGTTCTCCTGTGATGTCACTTGCAGGGAGGCAGAGCCAGTGAGGGGGCCCGAGGACAGGTGTCCATTCTCATCCACCCGGACCAGGGCAGCGCCGTCTGGACAGTCCAGCACACGGTACGAGAGTAGGCCCAGGGAGTCCCTGAGCACAGCCCCATGCGGCCCCGTTAGTCACTTGCACTCTACACCAGAGGGTTGTGCATCTTGACCCCAGGAACACTGCATACATGACCACGGAGGCATACTGAAGCTTGTAGCAATAAGTAAAACTAGCCTCACCAAGAGTTAGGTTATCTGTAATAATTAGGGATACAGATGAGTGGATGACTTATTGAGAAACGGCTTTGTTTCACCTGTTGGTCTGCAGTTTCAGCATGGAGTTTGGGGACATCAGAATTTCCTCGATCTCTACTTCTGGGCTGATCAGGTGCAACTTGTCATAAACCTTGAGAGGAGAGAACAACAAAACTAAAATAAAACCAAAAACACTGGAAGCTTACAGATAGTCTAATGGGAACTTCCTGTGTCTTCCCAAAAAAGGCAAACTAGTGCTTTGTACATAACTAGTACATTGGTCCCCCCAGTCAGTACCTCATACTGCCCTGCGGACTCACTCACTCACTCACTCACTCACTCACTCACTCACGAGAGACGCAGGAGGTGGGGCTGAGTGCAGGAAGGGCTTCTCCTGCGATTAGCTGGAAAATAGACCTGTCCTCAGTTGAGGTTTTAGAGGAGGCTCTTAAATCTGTCAACCAATCAGGCTACGGCATCAATCATTAATGCAATCCGCCTCCAGAGTTGGCCCAGGATCAGAGTATTAAAAAAACGAGAGTATTTCGGGAGGCGGTGAGGAGGGGGTCATACCTGGATCTGGAGCTCGTCTGAGAGCACCTCTGCACCACCGGCCAGGTTCCCCCACTGGGGGTCAGTGGTCCTGACAGTCACCTTCAACCCGGTCCGGCCTTTGGTCCTCCCGTGCACAGTCATGGCGAAGTTGTGGGACGAGCGCAGAGTCACGGAGGCCTGTAACGGGCCGTAGCGCGAGGTGGAGCGGCAAAACGAAACAAAAGGAGCGCCATATGTTCATAAACTGGAAACCGAGACTGAGATAGTCAATAAGGAGCATCCGCTTAACTGCAACTGTGGAATTCAATGCAATTCACCATCAACTCTCTCATTTCAAACGTTACCATGACTACATGGGGACGCACACCTGATTCCAAACCCATTTCAGAGCAAAAGCTGCTGCTTGCGCTTTTCAGACAGAGAAACGAATATTGAAGCCGACGCACACGGCGTATAGAAACGTTCAAAGCAACGCGCCCCGCTGGGCTTCTCAGCGGTTTTCGCAGAGGTTCACTCCATGTTTGAGTTTGCCATTCCGTTCAGTAAGGAGTGCCTACACCCAGACAGCTGCGCCCTTGAAGAGATGTTTTTAACACGCCGTCTGCATAAGCAGTTTTAAAGGAGAATGTTGGAAATGATTGTATGTGTGTAAAGCACTTAACACTGGGCAATGACAGACACCCCTAAAGGCAGAACAGCAGCTGTTACTGGCTTCAGCTGATCGAATATGAACCTTTGCAGGGGAGCCAGAACCAAACCTGCTATAGTACCAAAAAGGATCACCGTTTAAGAAATTCATAAACTACAGGACCAAGCAAAAAGCCTTCACTACCTCTATCCAAGCGGAAATTGAGATCTGAACAAAAGAGGCCCCATGTACTGCAACACCTTGCTAGCAGGATTAATGGGATTAACTTGCACAAATGTCTGCTACTTCGTAGCATCGAGCCTGTCTGAAGGCAGGGGAAACTAAACACACATTAAAATGGCTCACTTTCGGTGCAGATGGGTCTGGCACTAGTGGAGACACTGGTCCATTTGCTCAATGAAGGCAGGGACAAAATCAGCCAAAATTAACCGTTAACCTGAGTCTGAATAAAAACCTGTATCAGGAGGAAGAGAAAGCTGGCTCTTCTCAGCTGAATTCACATTACAGAAATACTTGCCATTACTTACACAACCAGTTATGCATCTTACTAATGTGTCGAGAGCTTCCCGAATGGAGAAAGGACATCTCTTTGATTTTGGCAAAAGGATCACCACAGAAAAAGTTGAGTGTTGAATAACCTTTTCGGTGTCGCCAACTCCAAACACAGGAATATCATACAGATGTTACAGATGCAAAATATCGTCATTAGCCCAACACGGCGCAGGGCTATGTCAGGAGCACCACAGACAACCCACAGACACAGTGGCGCAGAAGAACGTCAGTGTCCCCCTCACCTCCGAGTGTCGTGTCCGCACCTCCAGAACGTCCCGCTTGGTTACGGACCAGTCGAAGGTCAGCCCGGGCAGGGTGTTGCCGAAGGAGAAGGGAGTCTGAGTACTGGTCAGCCCCATCACGTACACGGGCATCTGCAAAGCAGAAGGAACGGACCAGTTTCACACCACGCCCTCAAGCACAGCTCGTAGGTGGTAAACTCAGTGACCCCTGCCCTATACTCATCCGCCAAGCTGATGTGACTGTACAGACACTGTATTTGAGGTTTACTGGGCATCACAATTAATCCATCAAAACATGTTTGTTATAGCCAGTTTTTACTAATTGAATTTGTCACAAAGCACTGAACAGACTGAATTTTCCAGAGGGAATATAAATAAATAAAAACATAAAATCCTGAGCCAAAAGCTGGAAAATAAATTTCTGACCGTGCGTATCATTTCAATGCTTCAATTAGAAACACCGAAGACTAATGGGGATACAATTAAGAGGGGTGGAGTAAAATCCTGCAAGAGGCAGAATAGAGGACCGATTACCTGGGTACCCGTCTTCATCCTTGTGATCGGGGCCCGGATTCTCACAGCCTGCAACTGCACCACTTCCACGTCTACTTGGTCCTGTCAGTCAACACCAAACTCTGTAATTCCATGCCAGTTCCGTGTGAAACAGATGTGTCAGGGCGAGCTTTGAGGTTTGACTCACCTGGGACACGACCACGAGCTTCCCGGTCTCTGCATCGACGGCCTGTACCAGTCCCGTCACAGTCACGTTGCCCACGGCGAGGCCCCGGACGTGGCCCGTGTTGCTGACGGAGGCGATCTCCTCGCTGGCGATGGAGAACAGGATGTGGGACTGGGGCTGGGGGCCGCCTTCTGAGGTGATCTGTTTACAGGAACAAAAGCTGGGTGAGATCACCTGCTAAATGCGATATAATGATATGACAGCGCTTTGATAATAAAAACATTCCACTAAAGCTTTTCCTAACGACACCGATACTCGGTGTCGAGAGACGACAGATGGTCTCAGCAGTCTAAAAAAAGACGCCATTCAGCAGGACTTTCGCAGGGAGCAGGCCGAACACTTACCTGCATCATCGCACCTATGATCAAAGTCACTTTCCTGGGGATCAGTCTGAAAGGGGGAAACACCTGAAAGGTCCAGAAAATTTTATTCATTTATTATAAATAAATCTGATACAGGTACACGTCACCCCATGACAGATATCTCAAATAAAACATTGCATTTTTGCAGATGCAATAGGGGGCACACTCACTTCAACCGGCTGGGGGGCGGAGGTGATTTTCCTCCCAGTTTTGTCCAGCACTGTAGCGGTCACGCTGGTCTGCCCAACGGCCAGGCCCTGGACAAGGAATGCGGCAGTGTCCTTCTCTGACGTATCAGGGAGCGCCCTGCAGGCAAGAAAAGGTCAGGGTGTACCATCAATGCTCAGTATGGTCCGGTTGCCTGCCGCCCACCGCAACTCAACGGCGCAACATATCTGCAGGCAGGCACTCACGATAAGGAGATGACCGTGGACGCTGCCTTCAGCTTCAGGTTCATGAAGGGGAAAAACTTGGCCAGGAAAGGCTTCTTGTTGTCATCCAAGACCCGCACGTGTGCCTTCACAGATTTCCCAATCTCCACCTGAAACCCGCCAACGTCAACAAATGAACAGCATGTAAGGGCAAAGTAAATCTTGCAAGGTCATCAATATCATGATACAAGACATTGATGGTTTTCACACCTGCAACCTCCTACTTTAGGAATGAACTTTCCCTCACCAACATCCATTTTATCTGACATCTGATGATAATTTCTGTTTCACCTGAACTGCGGTTGTGTTTTTAGTTAATTCCCTGACAATACTTCCCGTTTCAACAGGATTGTGGATCTTCCCGTTTCAACAACAACGAAGCATTCCCATCAGTAGATCACTAAGCCAATTTCCTACCCAATAGCAAAGCTGGGCAGTAAAATTGATTGATCAATTTAGCCTAGGCACAACTCACAGTGTAAACGGCACAGTGTCTCAACCCTGCGACCTCGGCCTGTCACTAGGCGCTTAAATGGCCCACCTCGGGAATCGGGGGAACTAACCTTGTCAACCACGGTGACGTAAACTTCGAGGATGTCAGAGATGTGGACAGAGGCCTTGGCAGGAGCAGGGAAGGCCAGACACAGGTCGTGAATGAGCACCTGCAACACCCCGGGCTGGAGAGGGAGCACCTGGAACAGATAAGAGTTGTGTTAGCAGCGCAGAGGCCAAGTTTCTCATCCCGCATGGCTCTTGGCCCCAGCCGCTGCCTCTGACAACAGCATGCGCTATTCTTCAACACAGCTGGATTTTTACAGTTTCTCAATGCAGACACTAGATGGGAAGGGCAGGGGGGGTGGGGAAATGCCATTAAAACTCTGTGCATTCCCTTACCTCTGCCATCCCCTGGGATTCCTGGAAAACCAAATCCACCAAACCTCCAACACTGGCATTGATGAAGAAATACCCAGAGCCCTCCCTCAGGGCCAGGTCGGCCTGCAGGAGGAACAAACGCATAGGTCAGTCAAGAGACGAAGACATCAGAGACAGAAACACGAAGCAGAAGCAAAAGCAAAAGCATTTATATACACAATCAAAAACACGCCAAACAACCCATACACATCCATTTAACCCTCTAAGAACCATCAATAAATAGAATTTGACCTTACTTCTGTGTTGCTACACAGGTCTCTGAACCATTAGTTGGTTACACTTACCCGCACTTTTGGGTGGTTGTATATGGTGAGGGCCTCGGGGCTGACCTTCACGTCCTCCACCAGCAGGAGATCAAGACTGGCCGAGACCGATGCCAGCGGCTCGTACTAAGGGGAGAGCAATGGCAAGATGGGAAACACATCAGGCCTCGTTCAGGTCAAGCCCGTTACATGTGGTTCGAAACGTTTTGTTCTGAACAATCAAAGGAATGATTTTAACGATCTTATCGTAAGCCGAGCTGATTTTAGGCAGTGAAAAATAGATATAATGAAGACAATGAACAGATGCTCTGACAGCATAACCACAGAATCCATCCAGCGGACTTTGTGTTTTTATTACTCCTGCGTTGCTATGGAAACCCCCGCCGCACATCGGTTATGAGGCTTTGGTTCAGGCTGACTGTTCTTCCTCCTGCGCTGCCTTTCCTGGCAGTGTGAAGAGGAAGTGGTTTGCCCTCACTCTACAGAGCGCGAAACTCTGACACAAACACTATCCCGCTTGGGCGGGGTGGTCCGATGGGTGCCCATACCGGGGTCAGGACCGCGGCAGCGTCGAGGTGGGCGGCCTGGTAACCCAGCGTCGTCACGGTTATAGCTGCGAGTCCCGACTGACGGTGAACGAGCACAGTCTGACGACCTGAAACAGATAAGATGGGCCGTTTACCTGGCATCTGTGATATCGGATCCTAAACACAAGCACACCTTTACCTGCTGGGAAACCACGCATTATTCACATAGACTCACTCCAACAGCGACCTCACGGCATATTCTAAGAGCCTTCTGAGGAGCACACAGAAAACCACCAATACCGTGCAGCTTCTTCTGCCCGTTACTGTCATCGCTCAGGACGAGTTCCATCGGCACGCCAGGCTCAATGCTGGCCAGAGACACTCTAGTGGACTCCCAGGAGATGCTCAGGGAGCTGAAATTGTCGAACCTCCGTCCCTGTGGGTCATAGGCGGCCAAGTCCAGCACAGGGTTGCGGTAGTTGGACACAGGGACCTGTGGGAGATTCAGGGGATCTTTTTAGACCTGGCATTTCTCCCCCCACCCCCACACCCGATAGTCCTGGGAAGAAGTAGTCTTCGAGACAATTAAATGATAAAAATACACTGTTGACCGATTCGGAATCAGTCTGCCCCCCTCTTCCTCACCACTTGTTTGTTCTGCTGCAGTAGAGGGCAGGACAGGTCCAGCTGGGGGCTGGTGTAGACGGGGACCAGCGCCAGTCGCGAGGGGGGAGCACACACCAGCTTCACCACCGCTGGCTCCACAGCTGGGAAGGGGTTAGTCAAGGTGGCTCGGTTCCCCACCGTCACAGCCAGGACCTGTGCGGTGGGGTAGGGGAATGCAAATATCAAGAAAGTAATCTTTTACCGTCCACGGCCAATCCCCACCCCTCTTTCTGGACATTTCACCATAAAGAACTACTAAAAACAACAACTGCATGTCATTGCATGCTCTATGTGCACACAGGCACAAATTAAAGAATAAAAATAATTATTTTTAAACTTCTATCATTACAGTATTCAGCAAGCCACAGATATTCCGATTATCCATGATTACCTTACTATTCAGTTTTATTCTACATGCATCTACTAAAATGCCATTTTCCAGGAGTTCTCAACTGCCTCAAGGGGGTCCAAGAATAATTTTCCAGTACTTCCCATTTAGCATTGGGTTATCTGTTTGTTCACAGAACCCACCCACCTCACCTGTTCACCCAAAGCCCGGCAGGTGGCCCGGACCCAGTGCTTGCCGTAGTTCCGAGAGGCAGGGCCGAAGAGCGCCAGCTCGACAGTGCGCGAATCCTCCGCTGTAAGGTTTCTGAAGAACTTGGAGGGCTCCAGAACCCAGGGCTTCGGACCCCCTTCAAACAGCATGTCTTTGGAGGAGCCCAGCGTTACCACGGCAACAGACACAGGATCAATCGCCTGTTAGCTCAAAAGGAAAATAAGTCAGCAGAGCCATTCATGCTGCTTTTGGGAAGATGTGTCAAAGCTAATTAGTGTCCTACAGAAAGGTAAACGCGCAAATGAAAGTTTCCATTTTCCTTCAGAATAAGCTTTAAATAATTCTCTTAAAGATGTGGGAGGAAATAACAAAGAAACTTTAAGATTAAACAGAAAGTGGGGTCATGAAAAAAGTATGAGGGAGATCCAGACTGACATTCTGATTGAGAACCCCCTAGCTGCATTCTGTTCAGAGCATTGATTTGACATTTTTCATTTCCCTAAAACATTACGGAGTGCACTATGCAGCACCAAAAGAAAGAGTGCAGAAGGCAACGGGACATGGAACATATCCATTCGGGTTGTAGGAATGGTTTTACTGACTCTCCTGCAGTGTTGGCGCTCCACCAGGGCCAGCTAACGCAAGCCTCAACAAGCCCAAACAAGCACAGAGAAAGCCACCCTGGACTCAATCGCTGGCTGGCATCGTGGTTGTGCCAACCCCGCGTGCATCATTTGGAGTGGACCTGCTCTGGTTTAAAAAAAAAAAAAAATCTGTGGACCTTCTCTTGGGGAACAAAAACCCGCCACAGGGACATGGCTCACCTTGAGCGGCAGGTAGGCGGCGATGGTGATCCGGGCGCTCAGACGCACGTTGCCGTGGCTGTAGCTGACCAACAGAGCAGCGTGACCCGGGGCCAGGGCCCGAGCTCGGACCCCACAGCAATGGTCTGGTCCAGGCGCCAGCCTCCCTGCCAGGAAGAGCCCTCAGCTAGTTAGAAACCGCCACTACCAGCACCGCTTACACACATGGGGAAAACTACTACACCTTCATTTAATCAGCAGGGACCATCACCGAAGAGACACACACACACACACCAGCTTTCATTAAAAGCCAAGCTTATTTTAGTCCAGTGAATTCACAAATCACACAAGGATTAATGATGGGCACCAAAGAAACGGTTCTCCCATTATTAATTTGCTGGTTCAGACTATTAAATGAATTAAGAGGATACACACTTCTATTCTGGTTATCCATTTTGGCCCTATTCTGACAGATCTGTAGAAGACAACGTCTCACGCCACAGCTGCCAGGGACCAACACAGACCGAGACTTCCAGCCTAACAGTTTGGCAAAGCACAGCTGGCAACTGAACTCACCCTCTTGGAGCTGGAAGACGCCCTGACTCTCCATCTCCACCTGCAGGTCGAAGTGGGAACAGTCGCTGAGGGTGACCCGCTCTTCACTCTCCCCGCTCTCTGAGCCCAGCAGGCCGAAGATCCGCAGCGGCAGGTCAAGCACCTGCCCCACCCGCGCCTCCACCTGGCAGGGGGCGAAGTCCATCCCAACGGGCTCGATCACGTACACCTGGAGGGGGGTTAGGGTTAGGTTTAGGCACGGGGAAGAGGAGGCAGACACATGCTGCACACAATCTCACCCGATAAAACACGGGCTGCTGTGGGAATCCAAGGGCTTCAGCATTTTAATGAGCTAATAAAGGCTGGAGCTTTTAAGGCATGGCTTACTAAAATGGAAATCAAGACAAGCAATTCTCTGGAATTTAGATAAGATTATCCTGACTGTAGGGCAACTAGTGTTAAGACTGCACTCTGTTCTGTGGAGAAGGGAAACCATTCACTGTAGAATAGCGAGACGGAGACATCAGAACTCGGAGAAAATAGTTGATGTTCAGCCAAACATTGCAGGTACAGATATGATTCTCGTTTCATTTTCTTTATTACCAACTTTAAGCTTTTTAAGCTTATACTGAACGGAGTTAAAATCACAAGGTAATGATGTAGTGCTTTGAAATACATTTCTAATTCCAAAAGCTTTATAAACGATATGGATTATGGATCTAAAATGATTGTGTGTTGGGGAAGTTTATTTAAATCCATTAATTCCGTTTTATATAAGCTTTTTCTACTTATCCCACGTCATATTACTCCAACTTCACCCGAGTCTTAAGCATGAAAGCAGGGAAAAAACCCTAATAGCAAGGCTCATTAGCATCTTTTCTTTGCCTTTTCTTCATTTCCAACAGCCTCAATTCCCCGTGCAGAGGGAGAGCTATCATTTTCACAAGAGTTAAAGTGATTATCTTTTGAAAATCCATTTTAGGGAAATTCTGTCTCACGACTATGCTTTAGATAATTGCACCTTCTGGCGCCAGTAAAACCAAGGAGTATGCTGAAATACGCGTTTGCGTTATGAGTATGCGTTTCTCGAGGTACATGCCAGACACTGTTACTGCACATTCTGCCAACAGGGGGAGCACCGCAGGACAGTTGTATTGGAGACCTAGAGCTGTGCTCTGGACTGACGGGATTGTACTCCTGCTCAGTGGCGCCATCCAAAGGCCACGCTCTCACCTTCATCTGTCCATAGTGCAGTGGGTTCTGCACGTCACGGGCCCGCACCACGCTCAGTCCGATGTCCCTGACCGTCGTCATCACCCCCTTGACGGTCACTGCGGCAACAGCTTGATTGGACGAAGACCAGGTGAAGTTCCCGCTACCGCCAGATGCCTGTGACAAATGCATATGTACACATATACAAACTTTACAATATTCAACTATATTTCTATATCTCCACACACACAAACCTATAAATCTACTTCTGATCATTAAATGAACAAAGATTACAGTAGAGTAGGAGTGAAACTTCACTACTGCTTTAACAAAGATCAGCACGTTTCTGCCATCTGACTACTTCCACAAACCACCATCCGACTCCATGTATGAAATCATCCCCAGCCCTCGCTCTCACATAAAGCAGCCTGTTCATGGCTGTACACTAGCAGGTGCTATGTGAGGTGTTCCGTTGGCACAACTCGGGATGGCAGCGAAAACTGGCCAGCCGGGTCAGCAGGACCAATACCTTTATGGTGTACTGGTACGCTCCCACTCTGGGTTGCCATGGGAATGTGAGAATCCTGGGAGTGAGAATTATGGGATTGTAGATTTCCGCATCCTGCTGATTTCGCACCGGAATGGGAAGCACGTGAACTCCTCCATCCTAAAACAACAAAAAGAGTGTTACGTACTACGGGGGGGAAAAAAGAGTCGCAGAAACATGACAAAGACAGAGACGCATGTAGAAAAATAACACACTGCAGTTATGTGCTCTGTTAGGCCCGGACTGAGAGAACTAATGATTAAAAGTCACGAACATCATCCACCACAGAGCTGAGTGTGGCATCGATGACCGTCTGTCCGCTTTTCAGGGCCTTGACGCGGTGGTAAGATCCATTCAGGGAAGACTCCAACACCTCAAAGTATTCTCGTTGGATGGATGCCCCTATCCGTATGTTCTGGGGATACAATTGCAAAGTTAACTCCATACCGTGTAAGAACATTAACCTGCAGAAAAAATGCCTAAATGCACAAAAATCTTTCCCAGAATCACAGAACTTACTACATATTTGCCTCCTTTTTTACACTTTTTGAATGATCTACTCAGATTATTTTTCTTTTTTCATGTTGATTTGTCATGGCAAGCATGTTAGATTTGTCATTAAAATGGGCAATGAGATAGTGTTGCATGTTCCTCTGAGACGTGGGAAATCTGTAGTTTAATGCAGCCATCTTTGGCTGCGTTTTTGCCTTTAAAAATTCTATTTAAAAATTCTGCTTGGAATTCTAGAGAAAACACTCTTTTAAATAGTATAATTCAAGAAAAGTTACCACAGATTTCCAGAGGGACTAATAGCAGTAAACACAATGGATTAAAATACAGTTTGTTAAAATTACTGTTTGAATACTCATTCTAAGTTTTTTCATCCTCTCTTTGTAGAAAAAAAGGATTTTCTGGAACAGAATTTAAAGACATTTTTCTTCTATAATTTTTGTTAGCCACAAAATAAGGTTAGCCATGAAGGAGGCACTCACATCAGAGAGATGCATCTTGTTACTGGATTTATCGAAAACCTCAATGAGAATCTCGTACACTCGTTCAGTTTCAAGCACCCAGCGGTCCCCCGGATGAATCTTGAAACCTGGTTAAGAGTAATGATATAAAATAACAACAGTTTGTATTCGTTTGGTATATTTCCATTTTAAAAGAAAATTACAAGTGCTTTACATGCAGGTTTGCACAGATGGAGGTGTAGGTGCAGAATCGAGGGAAAAAAAAACAACACAAAAACAAATCCATCAATATTGATGAATTCCTGAGCCAGTCACACAACACACGTACGCTTGGTGACGGCTTTCATGCTAGCGACCTGCAATGTGAGTTCAGTGACGCAGCTGAGGGCTGAAACCCAGTGTGTCTTGTTAAAGCGCTTTTTTCAGAAACCGTGACCAGAACCTCCATTCAGGCTTACGCCGAATACAGAGTAGCTGAAACCGTCTTCTTTAAGTGGAGCAGCTTGATCCACATGATCATATGCACTTTTAACAGCTAATGCCACCAGGGAAGAGTGAGAAAGAACACGCACGCACCCAGGTATCCTGGCTCCACCACATACAGGGTGCTGTTGGGCAGGCGAGACGGCCCCTGCAAGCGAAGATCTGAACACTCACAATCAAGGAAAACAGCAGATTCAATAAGCAAGATGGTTCATTAAAAAAATAAAATAATTTTAAACAGTTTATTCAGCCCTGTTGCTGTTTGAGGTCTAATGGATACTCTTGTGGTCAAGAACGATGTTGGTGTGTCCCAGCTGGAGGGCAGAGACTCTGGATGTAGCCTGGTCCAGTCTGGCCACTGCCAGGGAGGGGTCTCCGTCCGGGCCGACCACACTGTTCTGGAGCTGCAGCTCATACTGCTCACACGGCATGGAGAGCTCTGTAGAGCAAACAGATTTCAGTCAAACCCATCCAACACCACTGTCCACCTCCCCTAAAGAGCTGGCAGTGCGAACCACCCCCACCATAAGCCTGCACTGACGGAACACAGCAAACCTTGAGTTTAACTGTGAAAGCACAAGTTCGGTGGACAAATGCGGTTATTGTGGCGACATCGCCCAACCAACCTGTGATCTTCCCTTGGCGAATCTTCTGGACTTTGTACTGGATGGAGGTTCCCACCAGTAGGTAGACATCACACACTGGGCTTAGTAGTATGTTTTCCAGAATCAATAGCCTCACCTCAGCAGCTGGCACATCCTGTGGACAAGAAGATAATGACATTTGAAGCCACGGTTTTTTTTAAATCAAAACCCTCGTGAGCCACAGCCAAACACGGAGGCACAAACATCAAGCTAGGACACATCCTCCTATTGACTCACATCCATTACTTCAACATCCCCATATTGGGTGGTGCAGGGAACTGTTCAGATAAGGAATGGCATTTTGGGTCAACAAACATTTTTAAACAGGACTTCATTTCACATCTCAGAAAAATCCCCCTCCATTACTAGCATGACATTGATGATGATGTCATAATTTTACCCCCAGGCCACTACCAATTACTTTGGCTGGTCTGATCTGACATCATTGTGGAGGCAAACAGGCGAGGGCACACATAGTTGGTGACGTAAGTGCAGCTATTCATATCTACCTCCTTGAACTGCCAGAAAGAACTGCTTTACACAGGAAGTTGAACTGAATTACAAGTCAGACTACTCTTTACCCATTTTAACATTACACCTTCCATCCGCAGTGCAAAAACACTTTTAAATTAAACGGATCTTTAAAAATAGCAATAACATTAGCATCAGTATCAAGAAAAAATTAATCATCAATATGTGGAGCTTTTTCCCAATATTTTCTGAGAAAGGGCAAAACAGATTAGGAAAAAATAACTTTAGTACCCCTGGTTCTTGAGGAACTTGAAAATTGTGTTACCAGAATGTCCTCAGTCAACACCAGAATTTCCGCAGTCAACACCAGACTGTCCGCAAATTGCCCTTTTATCATCCCCGACAAGAGTGAGCACTACTTTGCTGTGTAGAATAGTATGCAAAACAATTCAAATGTGAAATGTAAAATGTACAAAGTGCTTCTCCACAGTAAATTACATATAAATCCCAGCAGGTGGGCTATACAGGAGGGGTGGGATCTCAAACCTTGTACAATGACTCCTGGATTCTGGCTTTCAGTTTGGCATTTCCTGTTTTCATCCCTGATACCAGGATGATGTCACCTTGCTTGCCCACTTTCTCCATCTCAGAAATGTAAGCTGGGGGGGTATAGGTTGACTCGGAGAACTTCAGAACCCTGAGAGAGGCCATGAAGCCATTCAGTTAAAATGCACTGATACTGACCAATAAAATAAGGGCGGATTTACAGTGAGATTAGCCACACTCATCCAAACACACCTGTGTCAGGAGATAAATTACCTTTGGTTAGATGACAATACCCAAAGCCAAAAAAGCTGGAAATGTTAAATATGAAAGAGAGAAATTCTGGACCAATCAAACAGTGCTTCAAGTTTTCAGACATGTCTCAGCTGGGAACACAGCACAGGCTTGACTCCGCCCACCCCCTCCGGAGTCAATACCGCAGTGCGTTGTAGGAGTCAGGGAAGCTGTGCGTCTCCGTGTCCTTCACGATGGTCCAGTCAAACACCAGCCCGGCCAGAGTGCTGAAGGTGTTCCCTGCACAGGGACAGGACCCATGGGATAGGGAAAGGACACATTAAGATGAAATGACAATGTTTTGAGTCGAAGCATTCATTATTCATCCTTTCAAGAGTGCCCAGGCTTCCCTCTGCCTACCTCTTCACTTACGAAGCATCAGGCCAGAGTCAACCGGAATGCTTATTGTTTTGTCGCTTAGCAGCCGCTTGAATAGTTTAATTTTTGATTCCCCCCCCCCCCCCCCCACACATTTTGCCCATTGTGTAATTGCAGTCACATATTGCAGACTTGAGCACTGCAACACTGATATGACCTTGTCATAATTCCAGTTCCTTAACCACAATGAAAAAAGGGAAACTGGGACCTGAATGTTCCCTGGGTTGAGAAACCAACAGCTACAAAACCCAGGAAGACAGATGGCAAATGCACACATTCTCCTGGAATGAAAGCGTTTTGGATCGAAGAGGCAGCAACAAAGTAGTAGCTTAACTTGCAGTGATTAAAATGTAGCTAATTTTCATTCATAAGGAATTGCAGCAACACTTAAAACTTTTGCAGACCAGGAGCATCTGCCAAAATGGTTAATTATTTCTGTGGATTTGGTTTCTTTCGACATTCATCTTTCTCATCACCCCATCGTCTTTTTGTGGGTTTCCAATCCAACCCAAGCCATGAGCGGAGAATAGAGGGAACACTGGAATGCCACTATAAAATACACAAAGTCGCATTCCTGATAAACACTGCCGCTTCTGAACACCTGCATAAAACACACAGAAAGGACAAAAAGGCCAGCCCAGTCCAGACAAACCAGGTTCAGGACCCGCAGGGAATACTCAGAAACAATGACAGTGGGTTTGTGTTAATTCAACTATAAAGAGCATTCCTTTTCCAGGTTTGCGTCATGCAAATTTCTCACTGCAACCAACAAACACCAACATTCCCACAGCACAACTGTCACGGGCAGCAATATTCCGTCAGCACCAATTAAAAAAAAAAAAAACAGTTACACTTGGCATACAAACATGACTCATGTCTCAGACAGATATCTGGCAGATAGCCTCACAGCGACAGTTAAAGACCTTTACAATCACAGGTCTTTTTTGTTAGGGTTCAAACTGTGTAGTGGTAGAACCCTTTTATTTTTGTGCTGGTTTATTATTATTATTATTATTATTATTATTATTAGTCTGCCGCGTCAGGCTCAAATTCCTGTGAGCTTCAGACTATGAATTAGACGTTGTTTGTCCAGTCATTACAAAATTTGTAGCAAATGTTTCATAACACTGTTGAACCTTGTGTGTTAAACTATTTTTAAATCACTAAAGCGAAAAAGGTTTGAACACGCAAATCGCCGCTTGCAGCTATATTATTACTATTATTTTGAATTATTCAATCTTATTTAATCAAGGAATTGTACAGAAATAAATAATTTGGGAAAATGATACTAAATAAAAAAGTTTAAATGAACTGAAGGTCATATTAAACGGCCCATCATTTGTGATAAATGACTAAGGCAGAGGTGGTGATTAACAGAGGCCGCTAGGATGTCAGATGAGGTTCACTAAACGGCGCAGGGCGATCACCTGCCCCTCACCTTCGGAGTCTAACGCATGGATCCTCAACTCCAGGGGAGAGTCCTCCAGGTGTAGCTCCCGGGTGGTGGAGACAATCTGGATCTCACTGATCACATCCACGATGGCATCACATCGAAGCATCTGCCCAGTCACTTCAACCAGCAGAGGGGGGGGAGGGAAAAACCTTTAAACCAGTGTCGGCGTCAGCGTTACAGACCCGGGCGTCAAGTGCGTACTCACAGACGTCCTCTGCCAGGATGATACTGGTGAGTCTGGAAGCCTGCGTAGAACGGGCTTGCAGCACAGCCCTCTGGGAACACTGATTCTCGCCGACATCGACGGCCTCCACACTGGCCACCTCTGGCCTCGTAGAGGACCTAAAGCATGTCAGAATGAGTCAGCTGGGTATCCCTGTCTACACCAATGGTTCTGCCTGTCTGAACCAGGCCCCATTACTTTGCTAGAGGCTAGGCCACACAGAAAAGTGGTATCCCCTCACTAAGAAATCTATGTGTTGCATGTGAACACAAGAAAAAATGTGTGACCACACACCTTGGTCACACAGATCAATTGTAACTCTTTATTAGGCACTTCAGTAAAGGGTTAAAAGACTGGGATGGTACAACTTAAGACAAATACAAAACAAATCTTCCCAAATAGCCTTAATTTTCCTCGCGTTTTTAGAAAATGAATTTCCCTTATTTTACCTACAATGTGTTCAGATAAAAAAAAAATTTTAAAAGCTCAAATAGTTTTCCATAAATAAGTGAGATAAAACACTGAATTATGGAGGTAAGTATATAATTTCACACACAAAATACAGTTTTTCGCGAGTGCTAATTATGTTTTGCATACCGCAATTAGTATCACGTCCCTATTATGTTTTCGTAGAAAATGCAGAACTTCATAGCTAAAATTCTAGGTTACATTCAGGTCACCATTAAAATAGCCAAGGAGTCACAGGGTCTCTCCGTACATCGCATTGCGGTGAAGCAACTGAAGTTCTCAGCAAATACAGCAAAATTTTTACAGAAATAGGAAGCTTCATTGTCAGATAAAGACAGCAATTCCGCATGTGACCCTTGGCATAAAATATAGGTGTTTGGCACTGAAGTGAATCCTGAAGACTTGGTCAAAATATTTTGAACCAATACTTTATCTCTTTAAAAATATTAACGTTTCTTTCAGAAGAACAGACAGAATAAGCTACTTTAACTATGGACAATTAACATGTTAATTATAACACTAAACTTAAATAATGTTTAATTATTTATTTTACATCATCCCTGAAATAAGTTTAAATATGCCGTCTACATTGATACGTTTTAAGAGCACAATTAAATTTCCACTGTACTGTTAATCTAATAGGAGCGAGATCTAAAATTCCAGGAGGAGGGGGAACCATTGATTGATGAACCCACTGTACTGTGGGCCTATCTGGTGAGATTAGTGCTAAAGTATTGCGGTATAACATTTGAGCTATCGTTAAAATACGATTGTTTGGCCGAAGATAAGTGCTTGTTGCAAATAAAAACAACTCCATTCTGCCTCGCCATACTTCATTATGTCTAAAAAGGCAACAAATAAAAACTGGCTTCTTCAGCCGCACGTGTTTCCTGGTTCGACCAGTGGCTTTTGAATTAGCTTGTATTGTTTTAACTCACCATCGGTAACATCCTTCGGTAGCTTCCAATGTGAAATTAATTCTGGTACTTCTGGCAAGTGGCAGTAAGACTTTCGGGATATTCAACTTGGAGGGACCCGAGGTGTGAATTGGAAACGGTACATTCGATAAAAATATATATATTGAAAGTGACCGAAACGCTAATGCCACCATTTCTTTTGACTGGTTTTTACTCGCTTGTGGTGCGAGCTAAAAAATTAGGGCTTGCTTCCAGTACGCCAGGACTAATATTTATATGAAGAAAATAAAATACCTAATGCGTCTAAAAACCTGAAACGGACCACTGCTACGATCCCTTATAATAAAGACTGCATAAAAGTTTACAAGGCTCAAAAATTAAATGGTTTTCCCGTGAATATGTTACAAATTTCACTTGTTTATACAGTTGCAGGTTATTCGAAAATGTCAAACGCGCAGGAATCGGTAATACGAAGTTTCAATTTAGACAGCATGGAAAGCACCGACACCACTGTCACTTCACGTGAGTAGTCCGTTACACAAGTGATTCACTTTAAACATCATTCAGGATCGAAAGCTGCCACCGAAGGAACATATAATTTCTAATTCTACAAAGCCCATTAAACGTGTTTCAAATAATCACATTATCAATTTTAAAACAGCGGAGAATTTATGGAAATACCCGCCATTTACTGCTATTCGAGCAAAGTCATGAATGCTGGGAGACTACGTCGTCACACTAGGAGGAGGAGAGTCGAAAGGGTACTGTGGCGTTTTGATTAAAGGGGCAGCGTCAAGTTTGTTAATTCACTGCCGAATAATCAGTCTGCTGTATAGCACGACCAACACCAAACTTTTGTTCAAGTTCACTTATTTTGAGTAAATCTTCTAAATAAATTCAGTGAAAGTGTTTGAAAAAACAAAAATAAACCATGAAATACATTTTTATTTAAACGTGTTAGGATTTATGCAGCGACTTTAGAGTCGGATAGTCTAGACTGCATTGTATGCAAATTATTAGAAAATATATAACGTTCTCCTTCCAATGGATTGGAGACAGCAGTGCTGTTGATAAGGGAGATGAACCCTCAGTTAATACAAGTCTTGCGTGTATTAAATACGTCTTACGTCGAATAGTTATTACCATTGGCTGCAATGTGCGCAGCTTTCGTTTTTACCATTAATTGGTCATTCATTACCCATTTATTCAATTGTATTCAATCCTGGTCCTGGAGCCCCCCTGTGATGGTGGTTTTGTACCAGTAAAGTGCTTCTCATTCAGGAACAAGATTAAGTTTTTAATTGAATAATATCATAATTTTGACTGTTACCTGCTGCAATTGTTTGGGGAAATGTTGTGGGATTTGTGTGTTCACATAAACTACTGGCACTTTCAAAAATGCATTTAGTTGATTAATTTTTTTTTTTTTTTTAAATAATCCAAGATGGATTGGTATTTTCACTGATAAATAAAGTCTTAGGGTTAGGGTTAGAACATTGTGTTTATCGAACAGCCATTATTCCCAATTAACTTTTAACCAATTAATTAATTTAATTACACATTTTTATAATGTAGCTTTGTTTCTCAAGATATTTTGTTTCTCAAAATTTACAAAATTAAAAACAGCATAGGAGTTTTATTTTTATTTTCTTTGCACAAACCTATAAAAACATGTTTCTCACTAAACAACTCAAAGCAGATAATTTTGAGGCCAGTTCTGAAATCTCAAACAACTTAGTCAAACCTAATAAATTAATAAATTAATTGGTGCAAAAATAAGCATAGCTGTATGTTATATACATACAGTTAACAATTGGCAACACACAATGTAATTTTGGAGGCAAATATGAATATGAAATATATCACCCCCCCACATCGGCTTACTGTTCTTTGACTCATTAATTGCATGTTCTGTAAACATGTTTTTATGTCTAATAATGTATTGTAAAGCCCTGTAAAGCTGTAATACACATCAACGAAAATCCCACATTAATCTCCCATAGTGTTTCTAAAAAAAAGCCCTGTTGAAGCTGAAACCTTCAGTATCCTTACCATAAAAACTTTTTTGCCGTGCTGGTGTTTCACAAGCGCTGCACAGGAAAGGTGTGAGGGTGTACTGCTGAAGCGCGGCCCTGGGACAGGTTTCATTGGGCTGAATTTGAGCTTCACAGGCGAAGGGCATATATAATGCTTTGGAATCTAACGCCATTAAGATTTTCTTTTTATATTCACTTTTAATTATTCAGCCTTCCACGAATAGCTGTCAGCCCTGTACGATTTTGTGTGGTTCACTCAAACCACAAATTATTTGCTGAGGAGTACCGATATCACATAAATCCATAGATATACATAACAATGGGGTTAATTCACGTGATCGGTCTCATGAAGTGCAGTGTAGAACCTTTGGCGGTCTTCTATGATCAATATCTCATGTGTTTTCTGGGTTTAAAGTAGGCTTGGCAGGCGCAGATGGCTGCTTTTGCGCCAGTGCACCTGATTGCAACACATAAGGAGCTTCCTCTTGTCTCAGACCTCTGTTGTCAGCAAATATGCCTGATGTTCCTATGGGATTGAGTTTGAGTCGAGTGATGACTGTCGGGGATTTGGAGTTGCTGGAAGTTAAAATGAAAGCTGGCTCTGCGTTATTAAAAAACAACAACAAAAAACAAAACATTGCTGGCCAGCTCTTCTCCTAAATCATGGACGACGCCTCAGGACACAAAGATGGATGGGGTGTAACCTTACTGGGTAGAGGTATATCCACCTCCCAGGTTGTTCACAGAACATTATCCCTGGTGGTGTCCAAGGCAGATAAAAAGACCTCAGCTTTGTTGTGACCCCACCCTAAGTTTTTTTTTTTTTTTTTTTCCTGAAACCCCACAAGCTTGTTCCTATTCTTGTTTTGGGGGCTCTCATCCCCGTGATCCAGGAGGTAGATTCCATGTTCATCACATGGGTTTTGTCTTTACACAGCTGCTAGATTTCCTTTGTACATGCTCTCATTTATTTATTTACTGTGTTATTAAATCTGCATTGATTTGAATATTCAGTGGTACTGAAACCATGTGACCACTTCAGAAAGACTTTTTTTTCTTTTCCAGCTTCTTTCTTGTGAGGATTTGTGCGAGTTTGAGAGATCGATTAGCATTTATCTGGATGTCCGTTAGATGAAACCCATTTATTTTCCTCCCTGGCTGTCAGAGGTGCCGCAGAGAATCAACTCAGAAATGATAATGGCCTCATTTTCCCTTCAAAATCAGGGGATTGCCTTACTGACAAAAGCCCAGGGATCAGTCAATCACTCCTCCGAGCAACAGACACTTACCAGCCCAGTGCTCCATCAGTGTCCTGTGGCTGTTTCGCCATTCATTAACATTGGGAATTAAATAACATGCATTATGTTATTATAATATATAGTCTTCACTTCTCTGTCAATGCCATCCCATGAAATCATCCATGTCACCATTTTTGTTGTGTAGAGAAAGCTGTGCTATCAAGAATGTGTCTTTGCGGGTTGATTCTTAAATCAAGTAAATACGCCCACAGGTTTCATGTGTTTTATTTCTTATCTATTTATCTTTCTTATTTTTTAATCTTTTTTACATTTTGTACCTTATTTATAACTTTGTGTTGGGGCGCCTGGACGTTTTCACGGCATGCATGACGACATGATCTCCCACATCTCCATGGTTACATGCCTGCATCCAGTCCGCAGACACTCTCTGACTTTTGTTTGTGTCTCACATGATTACATCTCCCTTATTGCAAGTGCAAGAATCAATGTTCACTGAACCTGAAAATGTTTTTGTTTTACAGTTGCTGGATGGATAGCTTCCAATTTTTTGCTTGTTGTTGTTTCACACTCACCTACTTGACAAAACAGAAAATCCAACCAAACGATCCAAAATGTATTTGTGCCTTACTGCCCCTCTCTCGATTGCAATTTGCTGCAGATGATAATGAATGAATTGGATTCATTGGGTTGGTCCTGATTTTTCCAAATGCGCAACCTAAACATACATTTTCAGAGGTGCAGACCATTGGGAAGCAGTCATATAGGAAAATAAAATCCTTGTAATGAACTTCTCTACTCCAATAATCAATAAATAAATGAATGAACAAATACATAACTGTAATGTACGTCAATAGTCATTTTCTCTCTAGTAATCGTTTAGTGCTGACTATACCTAAGGTTAGACCTAAGAGTGACTTATCTGCAATAGCATAGGAAGGTTCCTGCCACACAAAGTATGTTAGAGAGGCAGATAAAGAGACTCAAAACTCAGTGTTTTGTTGTTTTTAGTTTAACGTTAAAAGAGTTCAAGAGCCTGTAATAATTTGCACTGGCCTTTGTCAAGGGCATCCCACCATTGCAAACACACATGGAATAAATAGCATTGTGCCACATACAGCCAACGGATACCCTGAGGCTAACCAGGAGGCATGACGGTGACTTTACTACAAAGTATGCAACCTAAGACCTTAATAACAGCACTTACACTGTGTTTATTAGCCTCATGTCTGCAGGTAAAGGGGTGAGTGAAAAGTGATATTTGCATTTATTTTCAGTGCAATAAAAACAAAGAGAAAAAGATTTAGGTTGAGTGCCTTCACTGTACTGAGGATCTCATCCTGTTGACTTGGAATCAGTAGAGCAGATCAAAAAGAGTCCCTTTATTGATCCCCTTTTCATTATGAACATTGTTTTGATCTGACTAGCTTGATTGTGGTTTGAGTGTTTTTTAAATGTATGTTAATGTAAGGTTCAAATCTAATTTGGTTGACAACTGTGACCTCCACTGAGGCTGGGTTCACTGACCTGCTGCTAAATCTATCTGCTGTGTTGTATTTCATTGTAGACAGCTGTGACCTCTGGCATCCTCCACTGAGGCTGGGATCACTGACCCACTGATGAATCTATCTACTGTGTTGTATTTCATTGCAGACAGCTTTGACCTCTAGCATCCACCACTGAGGCTGGGCAAACTGTTTCACTGATTAATCTACTGCCCAACCTATTCTGCAACCGACTGTTGCCCTTCCCTCAACTGATCTTGCTTCCAACAGGGCCCCAGCCACCAATCTAAGGTTCAGGCAAGATTTATTTTCACTGTCACCTGTTGACAATCAGCTTCCTTGAAAAATTTAATTTCATTGAAATGCAATGAGTCCAGACTAACAGAAGGGACTAGGATTGCAGAGGCCCTCTTTCCAACAGGATGAGCAGTCAATCAGATCACATTATTCAGATTTTAAAAAGGCATTGAGACAGCGATCATTCCAAATGTGAACAAGACTCAAAAGCAACTTGTCTTGATCAAATTAAATAAATAAAAAATGTATAATTGTGTCTTTGTAGAAACATCTTCTTCTACATTAAATTGTTTGACAAATGTTCTGGTCCACACTGCTATAATATCAAGCCGCATGCACTAAGGCCTCTATTCTGAAGTGCTTGATGTAGCAAGCGGAACGTGTTAAGGCCTCTAGTCTAAAGTGCTTGATGTAGCAAGCGGAACGTGCTAAGGTCTCTATGCTGAAATGCTTGATGTAGCAAGCGGAACGTGCTAAGGCCTCTATGCTGCAGAGATGGAAAAAACAAGCAGAACATGCTAAGGCCTCTATTCTGAAGTGCTTGATGTAGCAAGCGGAACGTGCTAAGGCCTCTATGCTGCAGAGATGGAAAAAACAAGCAGAACGTGCATTCCACACAGCTCAAACTGTCTCCCCTCTGGTTAGCTCTGTCTGTGTCTCTGTCAATCGTCAGCTGAATCTCTACTCAATGCATATTTCCATTTCTCTTTGCTGACATATTGAGCCTGCCACTTCCCCTCAATCTGTCATGTCAGACTGTAATGTTACAATTTTCTACCCCCCTCTGGTTCCCTATAATTGAGAAAAAAACTACTGTTTGACTATGGTAAATGATCTAAGAGATCCTGTCTACAATGGGTGGGTTGAATGTTTGAATGGCGTGTCAAAATAATGAAATTGGATGGAACTAGGTGGTGTAAGACTCTGGGCGTGAGGGATCGCATCTTGAGCCATCGTGCAACGAATTCCCTCCAGACGTGATGCGCAGTGGGACACCTTCAGATGATGTTATTCACACAAAGACCAGAGCGTCACCAAGAATAATCACTCTGTGCATGACGGCACTTCACTTTGTGTTCTGTTCCTCCCCTGGGCACCGCAGAGGAGGCGTCATTTTACTCACGATTTTCATCATTAGCATCATTTTATCGCTGTCCTCATTGGCCTGTCTTTGGGTTTGCCCCGAATATAAAACAGTACCCAGTAAAATCCTGGCGGCTGTCCTGATTTTCCATTTTAATCAGAGACTGCTTACGATTGCGATCTTCTCGTAACAAGGGGACACAACTGGACGACCGAATCAATGCCCATGCTTGATAAATAATTCATGAGAGCTGTGAGGAGATGAAAAGATGTAGGCTGCCTGAAAAATCTATAAAAAATAAAAGGGCAGAGCTTGCCTCATTGTAACTTAACTCACAGAACCCGGATTGAGGGTAGACCACAGAGGGGGAGACAGCTTAAACTCCAATTAAAGCACCAGATTTGTGACTCGTCATCTTTGAGAAAGCTTTCACAGGTCCTGTTCTCTGCGTATTGGTATATGAATTGTAGATTTTGACCTGGTTCTTCCCTTTGAAGCATGCATTAAACAGATTTTCAGAGTTACTGCTTATCCGAGAGCAGATACAGAATTCCGGTCTGTTAAGGGTAATCCTGTGAAGCTTGGATTGCTTGTTATTGGACAAGGCTGACTGCACTATGAATACCCTCCGACTTGTTTAAAAGCCTATACTAAAACATTTAACTGTATTGATGAGCTCATAGAGTCACTTAAATAACATATAAGCCTTCAATTCAGGCCTGAATTCACAGCATTACTCCAAACTTACAAGGCATTAAAATAGCTTGGCGTGGTTCAGTTTAAAAAGGTCTTTATTGCCCTAGGACCATCTAACCATGACTTTCATGTATTTCTGAAAACATTTAACTCACAAGCCCATGGGTGCCCAGGAAGCCATGGGCGTTGCTGTTTGCCAGGTTCCAGGGATAAACCAAGCTGAGTAGGGTAGGCCCTGCCAATTGTGTGCCGCTTCTGATGGGCCCACTTTCAGACCCATGGACCTGAATGGGCTCAGCCTGTAATCTTGTCTTGAGCCAAGAGGAAATTACACAAAACCGAATATAAACATATTTCTCCTTATCCTCTTGTATTTCTGGGACAGCAGGTTGTAACGTCTTGGGTGCCATGATACAAACTGTTTTTTGGCATTTTCATCTGGTGCAACTTGTTGGTTTAAATGATTCTCGATGGTGTGGAATTGCTCAAATTTCTTGTTTCTATGCTTTGGCGCATGGGCAACTAACGGCCAATGGTCCACATTATGGTGAGAAAAACAGGTTTAGAGCACGATTTGTAAAGCCTGTCTTGGCTAGTTTAGCCCCAAAATGTAGTTTTAGAAGACTTATTAATTTGTGCAAACCCTTCTGTCTTTTACCAAGAGCATCGAGCCATGAAAATGATCTTTGACATGCCATTAAATGTATTGTGGGCAGCTTAGCCTTAAGACCAGCTTAACCTGTCATGTTGGAGAGCTGCTAACTATTTCAAAATTAGGAGGATTTTTTACATTTTTATTTTTATTTTTTTACTCGAGCAACAGCCTTTGAGAGCTTTCACAGATGGCCACACCCAGCCTTTGCATTCATCCCAGGATAGAGTATTAAAAAATAAGATTTAAAAAGTTGATTGTGGATTGCCATTTATGGACACAATGTTATTGGAATTTTGAGTGGGATAGTCCAATGTGTTGAAAAGAAGGATATCTTGCAGATCGGGGTATTGAGCAACACAAATCATTTGGTTTCCAAAAGCTTACTGTTTGTGTGATAAGACCAACAATTAAATTTGTGAAACCTTGGATATGATAATACAGTAAACTTAGGTTTCAGGCGGTGATATGCAGTGTTGAATTTGTTATCCGGAGGCTGCAGGTTCAAATCCCAGGAAAGATGCTGCTACTGTACCTTTAAGGGTTCTTTTGTCTTGATTACTTTGGTAAATACACAGCTACGTAAATAGATGTAAAGTCTTCCTGCGCAAGGGCATCAGCTAACTGGGATAGCCACATTAACCTCCTCATATTTAAACGGCTGCTATGTGGTGACATACTGTTCAGACCCATCGCTATCAGAGATATCTCATCCACTCACCTTACAACCAGAACAAATAAATAAAAGCTTTTCCCAGCTAAACAGTATGCAGTATGTGTCAACCTGCACTTAGATTGAATCTCAGCTGTGAAATATTGGAACGTACAAAGTTCTTCCTCTCACCCTCATTGTATTTTTTTCTCTCAGGCCCCCCCACCTCTGGATGATGAATAATTGAATCCATAGAATTTTAAGTATCTCTTAAGAACAAATGTCTCAACTGCAGATGTTTCATTTGAGAGAGGTTTCATCCATTGTTAAGAGAACTATAATGATAGTTAGAAAACATTACATAAGATCTGATAATGCTTTTATAAAGTAAAGTCTGTGAGAATCGTATTGAACCCCTGTCATGTGCTGCCCTGATGAGCTGTGGAAGGCTCAAAGAATGAACAAATGAATGAATGAATGGAGGAGGAAAGGCATTTTCTGCAATTAAATATCTGTGCTTGGTAGCATTAAATGACATTTACTGAAAATAAATAATATGTATATATCATGCACACAAATCTACTATTGTTTTTGTTTTTCAAACTATGCCTGCCCATTCCATTGTTCAATTTTAGTATTAAATGTGGTTCTTGATCCTTTTAACCTCCTATAGTGGCATTCAAACAGTTCCTAAGAGATATACAGCACCTATAAAAAGTATTCACCCCCCCTTGGATGTTTTTATATTTTATTTGTTTTAAATATTGAATCATAGTGAACTTCAGTCAACCTTTTTGACACTGATGAACAGAAAAACTTTCACATCAAAGTCAAAATACATTTCTACCAATAAGTCTAAATTTACAACAAATATTAAACACTAAATAATTGGGTGCATAAGTATTCTCCCCTTCAAGTCAGTATTTATTAGATGCACCTTTGGCAGCAATTACAGCCTTGAGCCTATGTGGATAGGTCTCTATCAACTTGGCACATCTGGACACT
>JAOYSI010014838.1:13791-33794 GCA_025775065.1 Hiodon alosoides | reverse complement strand
GCATAGTGAACAAACCTGTGAGCATAGTGAACAAACCTGTGAGCATAGTGAATCCCCTAATTTAGGCCCTAACCCCAACCCAGGCCCTAATCTCCTAATTCAGGCTAATAAACTTTTTCCTCCCCAACCTGAGGCCTTTTACTTCCCCCCAATCAAAAATTCATCACAGCCCCGCAGACACGTGCACCTCAAAGTTGATGATTGGCATGTAGCCATCTGGGTGATGCTCTCCTCATAAGACGTCAGCATTAAAATAATAATAAGTGGTGGGATGAACAATTTTATTTTTTATTTTTTTTAATGTTCGAATATTCCTCTGAGAGCAAACACACAACGCTTATTTCCAGCAGTTTTCAACAATGTAATTTCTCGCAGGAGACCCTAACGTTTTATTACAGTAGCCTATTGCTAAAATAAACCCAGCAGATGTATATCTGCAATTTCCCCATGGAGGATCAATAAAGTACCTATCTATCTATCAATCCACAATGCATTACGTACTTTTTAGTTAGCAAACAATAAAAAGTATAATAACGAAATAAGATAATTAGCGTTTCTGATTAGAAAAAATAATACAATGGTGTAAAGCAGAATAAACTGAAAAGAAAAAATCTGGCCACTCCCTTCTCCTCCACCAGCTGCCTCTGGTACTCCTCAAACTCCTCACGGAGTTGATATGGATTTGGGTTAGGGTTAGGTCCAGCTCCACTCTCCGGATCTGCCCAGACTAATTGCTTCATGGTGTGTTAACCCTAACCCTAACCCTAAATGGTCCAGCACATCACAAACTGTATTCAAATTATGCACAAAACTGACCCAACAAAGGAAGGACATTGTTGTAAAGAGGGCTTTAGGCACCCTTTAGACTGTGCCACTAGCGTTTGCAAAGTTTTCCGTTCTCAAACCTTTGAACAACAGTGCTTTTAATGACTAACTCAGAGTCCTGTGTGTCCCCTGCATGCTTGGCACACACACACACACACACACACACACACACAGTGTGGCTGAAGCCTCCTCAGGTCACTGTTTACTTCAGCACAGCGTCATGGTGTTAGATCTCATTCTGTTAAATCTCTGTGAAAACTTTCAGTGGTCGCCAGGAGATCAGTGTCGATTCTGACCAAAGTCGGCAGGGTTGGCAGTCCCGTTCTCAGGGGTTGTCGGTTCTGTTTTCAGGGGTTGACAATCCCGTTCTCAGGGGTTGGCAGTCCTGTTCTCAGGGGTTGGCAGTCCTGTTCTCATGGGTTGTCAGTTCTGTTTTCAGGGGTTGACAATCCCGTTCTCAGGGGTTGGCAGTCCCGCTCTCAGGGGAACGTACTTCAGCATTCAGCGGTTTGGACATTCGAAGCCATCGTGTTTGTGTTCATTTTTGCTTCGTAAAATTGTGCTAAAGCGCACACGTTTGCAATCAAATTAGTAAGGATTTGTGAATACTTCTTCCCCCCTCCCTTTCTGAATGTCTATGCATGACCAAATCGCATAATCTAATCCAAAAACGTATTGTTGAGAAAAAAAATGTAATTAACATTTTACTTCTCTCATTTTGGTTGAGTATTTATGTGGTATTTTACCTGTTTATCTGTGTTTACACTCGAGTGGATCAAAAAACGTTAAGGGCCAAAAAAAGAAAAAGAAAAAGAAAAATGATAATCTTTAACTTGACCTTTAGTATAAAGGTCATATTTAATGTTTTCTAATCTTAATTACATCAAACTCTAGACAGAAACGTGCAAAACAGTTATATATTTGGCTGCACATAATGCTGCACTTTGAGAACTAATTTGGATGGACGAGAATGTGCTTTAATTATACAGGGCTTGTCTGGTAAAGAAGCCAACAACCAATTCAACCACATAAATAGTTTTTCTCTTCATGTATTGGTTGATTGACCTCAGCCCAGCTGGAAGAATTCCTGTATTAATCTTTAATCATCCTCTGCTAAGACCATAGTCAACTTGAGTGCAGCTCAGAAAAAAATTATTTTTTGGGATAATTTTTCTGGACATAGGCCAAACAGAATGTATGGGCCAACTAAGCCGTTTTTGATGTGTGTGAAGAATTTTTTCTTGGTTCACTGTTATACGGGCCGTTTTTAAAAGACGGACGGACGGACGGGGGGTTTGGAGAGGGCGGAATCAAGAGCAGATTAACAGGTGTCAAAAGAGCAGCTTTTTTTTATTTAAGACTGGATTACATTAAGCAGATAACTGAACTTCTTTAATTAAAAGAATATAACAAGCATCATGCCCCATTGCGGCCCAAAGGCCGGGCAAACAGGGTATCATGCGCGTCCTGCTTTGATTATGAGGAGCCAAAGGGTGTATCCCCACTCAGCCCGAAGAAACCCGTTACCACCCGGGTACCACCTCACCCCCGGCGTTTTCAGCCCGGTTAGCAGCCCGAGTAGTCCATTAACAAGACAGGGAGTGCCTACTACAGTATAGAGCCAGAAAAAAATTCCTTAACGTTTATCTTGCAAGATGGGACTCCAGCCTAATTGTACATGTGTAATTATGTTTATTGATGACTCACAATAAATTACCTGCAACAAATTGGTTAGCAATCTGCTGTTTAGGCAAACTAGTTTGCCAATATTACCCATTTTCTGAAACCACTTATCCAGTTCGGCGTCAAACCGTGCCAGACCCAAACCCAGCAGGTACAGGGCAAACCGTCACAGGGTTTCACGTGTTTTACACAGAGAAATATGTACAGATACAAACAGAGTGAGCGTTGACTTAGGGATGGTGTAGTCGGTCAACGACACATCTGCAGCCAGATGTGCTTTAACACGATCTGTTGGAACTTTTGGTGTTAATCCGCCCTTGGCCTCAGCCAACGGTAGAGTGATCATAGAGATCAGGTAACTGGGCCATCAGTCAATTACAATAGCTAAGAGGCTCAGTCCCGGTGAGACGCTCTTTTCAGAAGAGAGATTTGTGCACTCGATATCTTGACCGACGCTTTCAGGACTTGCCGATGAAGATAAGGTCCTCTGGTCTAAAGGGCCTGGAATTCCCTTTCCCAGTGGGCTCTGACGTTGTCCGAAGACCTGCAGGAAGCCAAGCTGTAAGAACAGAGGCCAGGGCCTCTCATAGGTCTCATTAGCGATGTTAAGCAGAACAATCAGTCAACAGAAAGACTAGACAGTAGGAACTGGACACAATCCCTTCTTGTAAATTCATCCCTTTTCCATAACCTCTGAGTTAATCTGGCCATGTCCAACCCTGCGGACGCTGCACATGAGCAATAGACTTAGAACTGTTGTATTTTGTATTTTATTTTTTCAGAGCTACACAGAGTGGCAACTTCATTGGGTTCATCCTCAAAATGTAACAAAATACAGTAATTTTTAGGTGAACTTGGAATCGGATGATCAGTGCTGACGTAGCCCATCCCGTCACCAGCACATACAGTGAAAGCGTCTGACTGGTCTCCTCCAAACCTAGCTGCCTTCGAGCCACCAGTCTCATTTATAATTGTCCTGGAAACACTCTGACATTTGGCCCTTAGTATCCCGAGTGTGTGTCACAGCTTCTTCTTTCCTTCTCCAGCCTGTCTCTCAGTTTGTGGAAAGAGGGCCTCTTCCCAGGGTCGAGCTCCCAGCAGGCTCTCATCAGGGCGTAGACACCAGGAGGACACTTCTCCGGGGCCTCCATACGATAGCCCTGCTCCACCTTCTCCGTCACATCCTTCAGGCTCTGTGCAAAGATGCGCCGGAAGGAAACACACCTTAACATAAAGTCACTCGTATCGTCATCTGACAGAACTTTATGAGAACGCGGTTCTTTTTAGCAGAGTGAAAATGAGCGTTTGTCATTTTTAGGTGAGGCACAAACGAAGATGACAAAGGCGCTTTCCCCCAACTCTTTCTCACTTCCTAAACATTTAAGGAAGGGTGAAAAATCGTTGAATGGGAAAAAAGGATTTGTATGCAAGGGGGTTTGAGTAAGACAATATAATAATATTTTTTTGTATCACTGTGTTTGGCAGTACCATATGATACTGGCTCTTCGACCGAAGATCAATGATGGTTTTTAGCACTGCTCTGTTACCTAATTTATAGCAGTTTTTAACCTGGCCATTACAACCCTCTTCTGGTGAAAGATCCTCAGTGCATCTTAGCTCAGAAGGTACAGAAATGGTTAATATAAAACAGATATGAACTTACAGGCAAAAATCCGCATGCATAAATATGACCCTCCTTCAGGGCACATCCCTTCTGAATCGCAGTTTCAATTCTGTTAACTCAGACAGCCTATTTCTTTACTGGCCTTGGGAGCCTGGGGAAACTCACCAGTTTGGGATAGGGCTGTCTGCCGTAAGAGAATGTCTCCCACAGGAAAACCCCAAAGCTCCAGACATCTGAACGTGTAGAGAATTTCTGCTGGATTTCACCATGAAATTAACCATTGCCATTAACCATTGCCACGTGTCAACATGAAATTAACCATTGCCACGTCACCATGAAATTAACCACAGCGTGAACTGAAATTCTTTACCTCTTTCCTCAGAGCCTCAGGGGCTGTCCATTTGATTGGCAACTTGGCATTGTCCGCAGTCTTAGGGTTCATCTTGGTGAGGCCAAAGTCACTGACCTTTGCCACATCTTCACTGGACACAAGGATGTTGCGAGCTGCTAGATCTCTGTGGACCAGTTTCTTCGACTCTAGGTACTCCATACCCTCACACACATCTCTGTATGCACACGAAGAGCAGACACTTACAGAACCAAATCTCAGGTTACGGTTAAACTCTAGAATGTGGTGAGGTTAAAAAAAAAGACGACAATTTGTGTAAAAATTTAATTCATTCCTCTGTTGATCTACTAACGTAAGAATATACCAACGCATTCTTGCTGGACAAACTGCACATTCATCCCTGCAATGTCCATTTAAATGGTCAAAGACCTTCCCACAGTCAATTTCCTTAAACGTAAAGGAAGAAGAAGAAGCATCAGAGAAAAAGGCAACTTGGTGTCTCACAGTGCAAAGCACAGCAGCTGTCCAGGGCCTATCGCTGATCGTCCTCGTGACCGTAGGTAATTCCCCAGGTTCCCCTGAAATACACCGACGTATCTGGGTGCGTGCATCTCGGCAGTGTTAACACAGCTCACGTGATTCAGCATTCTCCTGCTAATAGTCAACATCCCAGCCTGATGACAGATTTTGCCAAGATCTTAGCCCGGAGAAACCCTACCTTGGCCATGAACTCTGTGATGATGTGCAGCCCATTGTGTAAGATGACTCCTAGCAACCCAACTAAGTTCTTGTGCTGGAGTTTTCTGGAAGAAGACGAGAGATACAAAGAGACGAGGAAACGAGGGAGGCAATAAGATATTTTGAAGCGAGGAGGAGGGGGGGGTTGGCGAGTGAGGAATATACATTCACTTTAAAAAGCAGAAACAGACAAGATACTCACGTCATTACAGTTGTCTCTTCCAAGAAGGCCTGAGCTGTGACATCACACTTGACTTTCTTCACCGCCACTTTTTGGCCCATGTACTCACCCCGATGCACCACTAGAGGGAGACATCGGAAAGTCAGACTATCCCTTCGAAAATGACCCGATGATGAGAAAAGACCGTTACTGATTGAAACGTTCCCGGGGCCCCGCAGACTCACCGCCGAACTCCCCCTCTCCAATTCCTTCTCCCAGGCTCAGCTTCGTGATGTCCAACAGCCAGCCAGCTTAAATGCAGAGGGAGAGAGTGAGAGAGTGAGAGAGCAGCTAAACGGACACTGTTGGCCAGGGGGGAGTTCACGTGCATGGCCAGCACGAGCAAACACCGCAGCCTCTGCCCGTACCTTTGGAAAGTTCCTGCTCAGCTGACTTGGAACCCACTTTCTGCTTTGGCTTCTGCAGCACCGTAGCAATGGCCCCTTGGTTCTTCGTGTAGAACTGCGGTAGACGAGACCAACGATTACCCAATGGAAATGTTACTCTTTAAATATCTTTAAAGCCCATTCTTGTAGATAAACGCATTTCATTTTCATGTTGACGTTTCACTCTGCACTCCAGCTAATTATTCACAGCAACTTGTCAAGGAAATGAGTCAGCTCCACGAATGCCTGAGCCTCAAAGATAAGGCCATCCATTATTGTGTGCAATCTGGGAGGGCACAGACAAAACATCTTCAATATTCTCAACTCCGTTTTAGCTTTACGCAAGGGGAAGTTTTTCAACCAAACCATATTAGGTCAGAAATGCAACTGAAGTTTAGAGCCTCTTCGCTGTTTGTGGTAATTGTGAAAAGGTGTTAACAAATAGAGGTTTAAAGTTTAAAAACATTCCAGAGCATAGATAAATTTACCGACTGAATTCCATAAAAAATGTTAGCAAATTAGACTACTTTCAGGCTATTATAAATCTACAAAATCTTATTTAGCAACTCTTCTGACCAGCTGAATGAAATACATAACTTATAAGATCTGAGTTTGAGAACATTGTTCTGCAGTCCTTGTCATGGGACATAAAACTGTATTTTCATAGACTTCTACCTTGCCTCAGAGTGTGTGTGTCCTGGGACCCCACCCTCTCACACCCTCACACCGGACCTCACCTCAATCATGTCAATTAAGTTGTAGAAAAACTCATTGTTGTCTATGGTCAGCTTGTTGTCCTGATAGATGACCCGGTAGTGGAAGACCTGGTCGGAAAAACAGACGCATAGCACATAGTCCCCTGGGTGTCGGATGGATTCGCGCACCAGAAACAGCCCGTCCTCCATTGGTTGCAACGTGTTCACAGCTTCTGTTCCAGAGATCTTCCCATGAAACCACCTGAGGAGGACGAGACATCAACATTGCTCTCCCAACACCGTTTTAAGGAGGCCATCATTCTGCTCAGGAGAGATATTTTTTCATCGATCCCCAGGGCCGAAGTTTTTCACCAGCTTCAGACTTTTTGGTTTTCATTAGGGAACGGTTTCCTACCAGTCAAGGTTCATTTTAAACCTCATTTTCACCTCATTTTAATTCATTTGGAAACCGCTTATCCAGTTCAAGGTTTGCAGGGGAGCCAGAGTCTGGCCCAGCAGGCATAGGGCATAAGGTAGGGAACACCCAGGACAAAATGCCAGTCCATCACAGGATCACCTAACTTAATGAAAACTGGCCTATAATGTGTTTTTTCTCCGTACGTTTAGCAGAATGTTCTGCATAGGTTTCTTCTGTACCCTTTGGAATTAGGTATAATTTTGAAGCTCCCACAGAATTCCATAATTGGGCCCGTTTTAGATAAGGCTTCCAAAACCAGGGGGCTGACTTTTACTTAAAAATGGAGAAACTAAAATTAAAGTTTCATTAAAGTAAAAACTATGGAGAAATTAAAATTAAATTTAAGTTTTTTGTTTTGAAAAAATATGACACATTTCGTTGCTCTGTGCAGTAAACAGGAATACCATTTGAATACCACTGAATTTTTCTATACACACCGTCTTAATATTAATAGAGTTAACTACTAGCCACTAGCATAATAGTAACACCACATGTGAACACAACTCGTCACAGAAAATATTAATTATAGTAGTCAGCAACGTGTAATTTAGCAGGGAGTTTTTTTTTAAATATATATATATAAACTTTATATTTACTTAGTGCAGACAACAACTGGATATCCCTAAATAGACTCACTGCATTAAACTCAGGCTTGGGTCTATGCGAATGGCCTCTCTCTCCCGGACGTTGCTGGCAGATATTAGACCTTCGTCCCCAGACTTGTTGTGTTTTGCCTTGTACACACCTTTCTTCTAAAAAAGAAAAGCATTTATCCTTTAAGTTGAGCATGTACCAAAAGTTTCTCACCTCATTAAAAGTCCAAAACGAAAAAGGGCAGGTGATGATGATAAATTAAACCAGTGACAGTAATCAATAAAGAGAGTTCTCTGATACCGTTCCCATCTCGACAATGGTGAGTACGTCGCCTTTTTGGTAGGCCAACTCCTCAGGCTTCGGTTTGGTGTGGTCGCGTTTGGCGACACATTGCGTGCCAGCCACCCAACTTTTCTGTGCGAAGGGGACAATAGATACTGGATAAGAGTGAAAATAATGTAATTATCAATATCACAACAAATAATATCATTATTGTTCAAATGTTTTCTGTTTTTTTTTTTTTCCCCAAAGCACACAATTTGGAAGTATGAGTTACAAAAGCAAAGAGTTATAAAACATAAAGTAATAAAATACATTTTAAAATGAAGACAGCCGTCTCACCCTATTAATTGTCAAGAGAGTTGACATTCACAGAAAAACTTACCATTGCCATCTGGACTAGAAGTTATTTCATGGGGATTGAACTGACAAGCTCGACAAGAAAAGAATTGTAATTGTTTAAGGATTACATTACAAACCCTCGCAGAAAAACCTAACGCGCGATCGCGCACGATGATCCAAGAACTGATGCGCACTCATTTATAATACGTGCGAGAAACGCCGTTTAATGTCTTGACATTAAGTAATTTTTACACGACTTTAAGTAATCTGTGTTCCGAATTTATCCGATATGCTTATATTTTCCAGGTTCGAGCAGGTGCAATGAGCTGCCGTTTCTCGCACCCTTCCAGTCAAGTTTGTCTGTCAGTAGACAGTTGAGGAAGCTGACGAGAAGAAATATTTTCCGCCGTTCATTGCAAAACGCGTGGATATTTCACTTCCTCAATTTGCAGCGAATCAGAGGACTGAGTCCGAGAGTCATAGTTTTGAAATGTTTATTTTGTTAAGAACTATTCGTAGTCCGTTGCTGTTCACAACCGGATGGTTTTTATCTGTTTTTTAATTGAACGTATTGTAGCGTTTGCGGTAAGTGCCGAAGAATTGTGTTCCTTTGCTGTGAGTGCAATGAGAATGAAAGCCCGAACACTCTCTTGTGAGCCAGTGGTCTCCGCCCCGTGGAGAAAGCTGTCTTAGGCCTCGCCTCATGCGCGAGGGCAACCTGCCAGTTACCGCTGCAGAGGTCCAGGGACGAGAACCAACTGGAGCCTCCAACTAGGTCCAAGGACTCGTCGATGCGGGGGAGCGGGTACGAGTCACTTCGTTCACGCGCCGGTAGTCGACCCAGAACCGCCACTTGCCGTCCTTTTTCGGCACCATCACCACTGGGGAGGTCCACGGGCTGTCGGAGGGCTCGATGATCCCGGCCGCCTTCATCTGGGCCAGCACCTGATTACCAGCCTCCTGGCGGGCGTGGGGCAAGCGCCGGGGGCACTGTTTAATGGGGCGAGCATCTCCTGTTGCGATGGAGTGCTGGACCAGGTGCGTCCTCCCAACGTCCTCGCCATGATGTGGCGAAGGTGTGGCGGAACTCGTGCAGTAGCTCCCACAATTGGCGGCTCTGGGGAGGGAGGGGCTGTCCCGCGTTCTGGGGAGACGTTACCCAATTGTAAGGGCGAGAGACCACGTCAGGGGGGAGATAAAAGGTGGGGAGGGACGTGAGGTGTGTGTAGAGGGTAGGAGAAAGTACAGAGAGGAGTGTGTCGAGAGCGGATAGCGAAAAGAGTTAAAAAGTTAAAAAGAGAGCTGGTAGAGGAAGAAAAGAGGATTTAGTTGTGGAGGAGTCAGGGGTTTATTGTTTTGACGTGGCCTATAGGGACCGTTTGTGCTCCGAATAAAAAATAAATAAAGCCATTCGCAGAAACAGAGAGTCCGGACTGTCATTCCAACTACGACCCCAAAGAAAATCTGGAAATCCTTCGGTACTGACCGCGGACGCTACAGTATGTTCTTGAATGTATTCTGTCACGATCACTTCGCCAGAACCCAGGGAGGGGTTTCTGCGAATCCAGACGAGTAGCCTCGCATTTGGCATCACCTACCAGGTTGGGTTTTCTATACCGTCATATGCCAACCGTTGTGCAAGCTAGCTATTTCCTAACACACAGTGAAAGAAACGCAAAATCAGTGGCGGTACGACTGTTGACATGAGGAAATTAATGAGGAAAGTTAGTTCTAAGGCTGAGTGTATTCTATTGTATAAATACATTTATGTATTGCAGCCAACAACATCTGCAGCCTTTCTACTCTAATCCGTCTTTTCCGCTTTTTCTTTATTATTTTTTCTTTCTTTCTTTTCAATACTGCCCCGTGTGGATTAGTTCTGCAATACCGCTTGTGAAGACGCACTCTACACATAATTGTTTTGGGGTTGTTGTTTTTTTTTTTTTTTTTAACAAATGTGTTTTATTTATTGAATTATTTCGATTACATTTACATTACAGTTGATTCATAAAGCAGACACTCTTAACCAAAACTTTATGCTGACGCGCCACCAGTACTGCGGTGTAACGACCTAACAGACTTAGCCTGGTGCTGATCCAGTGGTTGCTAGTTGGGTGTCAGTATAATTAATTCTTCCGGACAAAGTCTTTTATGTTGCAATAATACTCTAGATGCAGAACTGGCCTGGGGTTAGAAAGAGTGTAGTACTGTGTAACTCCACTAGGTGGCCAGTCCCCTGTTGCTGTAACGAAGGATGGTAATGTACTGGCCTGACCACTGAAGAGAACGGGATTCTCCGATACTGACCACATGCGCATCATCAAGCTGTCTCTGTAGAAAGTTCTGTTTCCGCTTCTGATAGTGTTTTTTGCATCTGGTTGCTTGCATCTGGCTACATTTTCTGATTCTGAGATTAATTAAACAATTCAAGAAAGCTTTATGTATCAGGAATATTAAGAACAGATGCAACGGTTAATACAATAAAATAAATTGTGTAAATAGTCAGGAAGAAATACCACACATGTACATTCCTAAAGTGTCACGCATGACCAACACACCACACATTCCTACAGCGACTTCAGAGTCAGACCAGAGCATTCTAAAATTCTGAGCCAATTTCTCAAAGTCGTTTTCAAAAGATTTGAGGAGAGCTCAGTTCCGTGACTTCAGCTCCGTGACCACAGCTCCACCAAACCCTGAACACCTAACCACAGTATTACTAGCCAATGCTAATAGCCCATACTGCTGCGTTAGCTCCACCCACTCTCCTTTTTCTTCAAATTAGGAGGTCAACAACCTCGTCGTAATTGCTAGGGGCGACGTCCTCACCACAAGTGTGTGTGTGTGTAAATATTATAGCAACGGATGGTAAATGTAGACAATTTGATTATATTGTGATACAAACTATCCTGCGCGAGTTGCAATAACGGTATCTTTTGGCCTGTTATGTCTGCGAAAAATATGCTACTAATAATTAAACTACTTTACTTGTAACGTGTTGGAGGGTGGGAAGTACTCTACATCGCTATGTGGATACAGATAACCCACAAGGCATATTGAGTGGGTGTATAAATAGAAATATGGAAACGAGATTGAGCGTGTCCCATGTGTCAGCCAATGGCGTTACACATAGTAATCTGTATCTGAGTGAAAACACGGATGGGGAGAGAATGAGAATGCGCGAGAGGAGAATACAGAATGTATGAAATAAAGACAGAGTACGGAGGAATCTGATTGGAGAGAATCGTTGTCGGTTTATCCGCGCTGGTGGGATGTAGTGAAGAGAGGAATAGAGAAGTACAGATGTTGTTGCTAGGAAACCGCTAGTGGCGATAAAGAACCGTCTGCAGTACGCTGTGAATACTAGAGAGACAGAAAAAATAAACAGGTCATTTAGTTAAATTTATTTGAAAAACGGAAACATATTTCCCATATTTTATTTTTAAGAGCTATAAGAAGGGCAAATAGATAGATTTCAACGAGGAACCGGAGAAACAGATGGGATTTTAATAACAATAGTTATGCACAAAATAATTTAATTAAAGGGAATGGCAAGGAGGGGATGGTAATCATGGCATCTGGGATTTCATGAAAAAAATTGAATTCAGATTCGCATTCATGGACATATAAAAAAGGAGAAACAAGTGTTATTGCTGCAAGGAGAATGTAAAAAAAAAATACAATAATAAAAACCTAAGATTTTAAAAATCGGTCCCTGCTGTCAACTCGGTGTCTCTCGCACACTTCCAGTCAAACGGCAAGAGGCGAGCCTTTGTCTCGTCTTCACGGAGAAAGCAGGGGAGCTGCACGATTACACACCTGCTGCTGTCCGGGGAATCTGTGTGTAAGGCTGACGCCTTCACACAAGGCATGCTTCACCTCTGGATATAAAGTCGAACATTGTGCGCTGCTTTACCTGAACATAACGGAATCTGTAGGCAATACAGGCGAACACCGATTAACGCGGACGGTGTTGTGCAGGAATCTCTTCCCCATATGTGAGTACTGACTGACCTCACTCTCTTGGCTACCAGTCTCTGTTTTCTATCGCAGTAAATATTTTTTCACGATACTTCGTATTTGCCATCTTAATGTCGACGGATTATCACTACCACCTGTATGGATGACATGCTGTTTTACGTTGTGTGATGTATATCAAATGCACGCCCATTTCCAGTCCATTAGATAACATTTAATGTTCCGCTTAATGTCGCTTATCGAGATTAAACAAAAAGATGGTGTCTGTGCAACAGCAATTTAGAGTGTATTTGTAAACAAAAACAGCTCCCTCTCCAGGATTTTACATTCTAATATGTTTTCTGAGCTCATGAGCCTATTATCTGTCTATATGACGCCTGCAGGGTTTCATTCACCGGCACGCATTCCAAGATGTTCATCGAATAAGCCGCGTTCCACAATTGCTTTCGAATGACGTGTGTTTTTTAGCTTATGTTAGCTCAAAATGGTGTATATTACCACCATTAATTTAACCGAGCGCTTTAATATTGTTTAAATAATAATAAATACATTTGGAAGCCGACTTGCGTCGAAACCATTTATTTAATACATTTATCAGTCTGACGCTAACATAAATGTTCGCCAGCTAGAGTTAGAGCTTAGAGCCGCAGGATACATTTATGACAAAATTTTATGATTCTGTCTGGGTCTATATGAGCAACAAAAAATATAATGCAGTCCTTCTTACGATCTGCCAACATTTACCTGAAATTTTAGTTTAATTTAAAGCAGAAAATATTTATAAAGCCAATTATATATTTTACATTCTGATCTTTTAATTTTTTTTCGGATCTTCACAATAAGGATCTTTATCACCAGCTCCTTAGGTTATACTCAGATGGACCTACAGTAATAGCACAAAACAAGCTGTATTAATCGTCTTTCAACATATATCACTAGATAAGTTAACAGTATTTCAGAGTCACTTAGCCGTGTAGTAAAACTTCACTGACAATTTCCACATAATTTCTGATATTAGTTTGAGCATTCATAGGGAAAATACTTCAGAGATTGGAAAAGTAGTTCTCTTTCTTCAACTTCTGGACAGGCATTGTTTGAGCACCCGTTTTCCATCTCAAAATATTAAATCCGTTAACAAATCTACCTCTAGCGCTGACCAGCAGGACTGTGGACTCTCAGTGTCTCCCTTTTGACCGTGTTGATTTTCCGCTTGAGTGGAGAGGTACAAAGAAGAAGCAAGTCTTCAGATAAATGAGACCACATGCGTGGTTTTAAAAACGGAGGAGTACTATTTTTATACACTTGTGCGCTTGTAGCTGTTACGCTTATCTAATTTAGAGGTTGCTTAAATTTGAATTTAAACGAGGCTCACGTGCAGGCATACACATGCAAGTACATTGCAGATGTCAGGGAGGACATCTTTTTCACCCTGGAAGTTGGAGGGAAAGAAAGGGTGCACAAAATCGCTTTTCCATGAGCGCCATAAAAATATGGTTTTAATTCAAATGCTTCATAGCATTATGGGAAAAAGGAATACTTTTTTAATCATGGAAAAGCCTGTACACATCAAAAGGTGGCAACTCGGCTGAGGATTAGAGGGTTATGAAGAAGGATTAAAGTTGATTTACCCTGGCCTCTGGAATTTTATAGTCAGGGTTTGGCTGTAAACTCTCAGACTCAGATTGACTGAAGGGAAGTGAGGGGGGCTAGCCAATGCCACATGCATTTCTAATGGCCCCGCGTGGGACAGTCTTGTGACCTGCATTTGGGAGCCCAGATATATAAATAAGTCTTCATTTCAATATAAAAAAGTCCATCGTTCCTCTGGTAAAGTTCAGTTCTTTATATGCCGAAAATAATCGTTGCTGCAATGTTTAGATAGTCATCCTCCAGTTTCACCTGGAGAGAGATAGCAAATTTAATAACTGCCATACTGATCACTTAGGATTCAAATGAGGTGTCTTGGCTCTGCACACTGAAGACGTGTGCCGTTTTTGTGCAGGCCTCTTTACCGTGGTTCCCAATGAACCGCTCTGTCTTGCAGCGCCTTGTCCCACTCCCCTCCTCCTTGGAGCATGGGCACAACGGAGGCGACGCTACGGATGGAGAACATGGAGGTGAAAGACGAGTGGCAGGACGAAGACTTTCCCAGGTGGGCTTATTGCAGCGTGCCTTTACCTCTGCCCAGCTTGGGTTTGCTTGGGTGTGATTGCAGAAGGAAACCGCTTTTATGCTGAGACACTGACTCCTAAGCATCCTAACGCAGCAATGCTTTACGTAACTGTAAATGTTTACATGAACAAGCTTAACCCACTTTTTTGCACGGCACCCTCTACAGCGCTCTGGATAAGAAGCGGTTAAATGATTAAAACGTGAAATTTTAACCCATCGTAACCCATTGTGCAGCCATGTGGACGATCCTGGATGATTGCGTGGGTTTAAATTACAAATGTAATTGTTAAAACTTTGAACAATGCATGAAAAATACCTAATAAGCCATTGCACAATTTACTTGCGTACAACATATAGCATATAGCAAATACTACCTGGAGGTGCAGGTATTCCAGATTTAAGGTTATTAAAAGTGACTGCAATTAAAGAGCAATCCTTCATTCATTTGTTTGTTGTTTTACGTCTATACTAAGAGTGCTGGCTCTTTCTTAACCACTGCTATCTAAGCTTATCGAGCTGCTGCAATATTTATAATTACTGGTAGCTGTTAAAAATGATAGATTATATGATAGTCCTTTTATGAGCCTCAACACAGAGTATAAATAGAACAATTTCCCCAGTCTGTGTGGGGGGCAAGAAAAAGATTACAGAGATGAACTCTTACTGACGACTGACAAGTCTCTGTGTCCATTCTTTAAAAGAGCAACCCTGAAAAGGTCTCCTCCATGTTCTCCAACGTGGGTTAAAGTGAATGGATTGTCTTACTTTGTGATACGCTTCATGCCTTCTATGTGATGATAAGTGGAAACAAGGCAAATGTTTAGAGAATGCAAGAGGGAGACAGGAAGAGCATGAGAGAGAGAGAGAGAGAGAGAGAGAGAGAGAGAGAGATGAATAGCACTGTGGTGAGAGCAGGTGCAGCTCTGCCCTTACATGGTAATAGCCTGCGTCATGTGACGCAGTCCGCGGTACACAACAGAGCATCACTCTGTTAAAATGGAGGCAGGGCAGGCTTGGGAAAAAAGCAGCAGCAGCAGCAGCAGCAGCAGCAGACACGTCATCATCCAGGCCGAATCTTCCCTGCACTGTGGGCATTGTTTTTGTGAATGCGCGAGTCGGTGTCAGGCCACAATTTAGGATTAGCGACAGTAGGCTAAAAAAGCAGGCCGAATATACATTTCTGTTGGTGAGTATGAGCTGATTTTTTATTTTATTTTTTTGCTTTCTTGGTCGTGAGGCAGAACACGGGCTTGCCGAGCTCGGCAACACGGCTGTGTCCCTATTTTTAACCTTTTTCCTGTTTCTGTTTATTGCGTATTTATTTTTGCATTATGAAAAAAAGAAAATTGCATTATGTAAAAAAGAAAATAGGCGTTTTGAAATTGTGGCAGTGCACGCTTGATAAAAGAAACGGGTTACCCATATGCACAGGCAATCTACGCATCCTAATTCTCTTCAGAGCACCGGTGTTGTTGTTGCAGCTGCAGCCCGTAATGCTGTTTGCTGGATGCCAAACGATTTTGGTATACACTGCGTTGCCCACATGCCCGCGTACGGTGCCTGGGAGGCCTGTGATTGTGTAGTATATGGCATCTGGCATTTGGTGTCTTTTGTTAAAATCCACCCCACCCCCATCATTTCGCCTTGGGCTTGTTTTCTTTTCTTTTCTTCCCTTTTTTCTTTTCCCATCAGTCCATCCTGATGCGGACAGACGGAATTATACCCAGTGTAAGCAGCAGGACCGTAGTTATTACCCTTTCAAGGCCGAAGGGGGCTTTTAAAGTGTCATGGAGGCTCACCCTCTAACTTCATTCTGTGGCACAATTAAGAGTCCCCTCACAGAAGCAAATTACAGCCCTCCGGTTTTTTGTTGTAACTCATTCTGTAGACGACAATAATAAGTTATACGAGTAATATATATTCTCAGGGAACTGGCTGCCAATCACCCGGAGCAACTTTGGTGTCATGGGGGCGATACAAATAAAGATACAGTTTTTGGCTTATGGTGTTAACAGCATGGTCGTAAGTCAGAATAAAATGCCATTCACTTTACTGCAGAGATTTCGGGTGCTGCATTGGCCCCTCTCTGTTGTTGGGGAGTTTTGGGAAGGTGTTCTTCTGTTTGACATGGCGTTTCCCGGCCTGTTGCAGGCCTCTTCCCGAGGACGGTGACATGGAGTCTTCATGCGGTCTGACTGACGACAGAACCTGTGAGTTAGTTACCCTGCTAATGCACGGACTGGCTAATTACCTAAAGACCTAAAGCTTTTATTTAAAGCGTTTATTTATCCTATTGATGTTTTGATTTTTTAAACAACTACATGCTGGTGCAAAAGGTGTTTTGTATGTGCGTCACGCCAAAAATACGAAGTGAATCTATCGCTTTTTTTTAACAGTACTGAGAGGAAATGAAAATAAGTCAACGGGACACTCAGTGTAGTGAATGTTCAGTTCTCACAGTTCTCTTCAGTTCTCACAGTTCAGTTCTCACAGTTGGTCTCGTCTTGCCTGAGCCAGGTCCCCCCAGCTCGCTGAACGTGACTGGGGGAGGAGGGGGCGCTGCCCATCGGAAACGCCGCACTTTGGTGGCTCCTGAGATGAACCTGTCTCTGGACCACAGTGAGGGCTCCCTGCTGTCTGACGACTTCCTGGACACGCCGGACGACCTGGACATCAACGTGGACGACATTGAGACACCCGACGAGACCGACTCTCTCGAGTTCATCACCAACGGCAACGAGCTGGAGTGGGAAGGTCAGCTGAGGATTGTGGGGTTTGGAGGAGTTTAACAATGTTCCGAGGTCGAATTTTGGAGTTTAGGTATTCGTAAGTTCAAGTCAGAGAACCTGAAGCAATACATGGCTAACTTCCAGTTATCACAATCTTTTGTGCTTCTGTTTACACACACTGGAGACCAAAGCTAATAAAAACTGGACAAAATGTAACTCTAAAGTGTTATTGTATGTGATTTGTTTTATACTAGTTACAGAACTTTACAGAAACTGTCCAATCTGCCTAACGTGAAGCTTGGAATTGTAAGATGGATTTGAGGTGCGTTCTGTTCCCTTGGCATTCCAAACAGACGACACGCCCGTTGCCACGGCAAAGGCTTCTCCCGGAGACCGCGGGGGACAGGTTGGGGAGGAGGGGGACGGGACGAGCGGCAACGGACGGCTGTGGCGGACGGTGATCATAGGCGAACAGGAGCATCGCATTGACATGCAGGTCATCCGGCCATACCTGCGCGTCATCACACACGGGGGTCAGTCCATGAGGAGCAGTGTGGTTTCCCTCCGTCACCCCGGGGATTTCCCGTCACCAACGGGCACGCCTTTCGCCTTCTCTCCCGCAGGTTACTACGGCGAAGGGCTGAACGCCATCATCGTGTTTGCGGCCTGCTACCTTCCTGATAGCAGCATTGCTGATTACCACTACATCATGGAGAACCTCTTCCTGTGAGTGATCCATATTGAGCTAACAGCTAGACGTTGTTCTCCCTTTCGTGGTTCTGTGCCTGTCCTCCTCCACGAGGAACTCGTCCTGGACTCAGAGGGTGTCGCCAGGCTGCTTCATGGTTTCTTTTACTCCCTCCTTGAAGATACGTGGTCAGCAGCCTGGAGATGTTGGTCGCTGAAGACTACATGATCATCTACATGAATGGAGCCACTCCGCGACGACGAATGCCCGGCATTGGCTGGCTAAAAAAGTGCTACCAAATGATTGACAGGAGGTCTGATGGTCTACGTCCTATGTGTTGCCCGGCTTGTCGGAGACGAGTTGCATGTAGAACTGAAAGCGCAGGACGCGTACATTTTTTACGCTTTGCTGTTGATCCGTCACAGAACCGTTATGGCATGTGATAGTGGTATTCAGATCCCAGGATGACTGTGACTTGGTTTTTGAATGTTTTTTAAGTAACACCTTAATAACACACGTTTGGTCCTGGAGTCATCGTAATTCACTCCTGTGTCCATAAATGCCTCATATTTTGACTTCCCTTCAGGGTTTGTAGTTTAATCACGGGCTGCATTTTTCATGTTCCTTGAAGGCTTAGGAAGAATCTGAAGTCTCTGATCATTGCTCACCCCTCTTGGTTCATCCGCACCGTGCTGGCCATCTCCAGACCCTTCATCAGGTAATAGGATGAAAAGAACCTCGTGCAACTGTGTTACATTAGTAAACAAACATGGTATATTAATAAATAAATAAATAAACATATTAATGTTTGCTGGTGCGTGCCATTGAGATAATTGTATTTGAATACCTATTCTTGAAATACACTTAAATTAATGAGTATGACATGGATAAGACTGCGACTAAAAACGAGCAAAGGAGCATAGACAATAAGGATTTAAAGACAAACATCAAGTTTGTCCCTAGCAACGTGATTTCTAAGAAACTTAAAATTTAAGATGTTACCAGAATTAAGTTACGTAGCTGACTGAACAAATGAAGCCAACGTGGCTGTGGGTGTGACGTTTGCTTGTTTGTTCTCGTGCAGTGTGAAATTTATGAACAAAATCCGCTACGTGCACAGCCTAGAAGAGCTGGCGCAGATAATCCCAATGGAGCACGTGCAGATCCCCGAGTGTGTGCAGCAGTAAGTAATAATCACCACTAGAGGCCAATGTTGAATCAGACCAAGCATACCGTTCTCTGTCCGGATCAACGATTGCCAATGAAAACAAAAGGCTTTTTTGAACATTTATGATGAGACTATTGCAGAGAGTTTACATTGCACATTACATACGTTTATTAGGTAAAGCAGTCGGGGAAAACAACTTTCTTACGCTGAAAAGAAGGTTAGTTTATTGAGATTTTTAAGGGATTTTTTTTGTTTGTTTGGTTTTTTTTAGGTATGAGGAAGAAAGAATTAAAGCTCAGAAAGAAAGGTAAAGTTATTCATAAAAACTATTGATTAAAATTCCACGTCATCTTCAACATGAATATGTGAAATGCAATGGAGTCGTTGTGGTTACGTCAGCAGGGATCACTGCTTGCTGCATGCTATGTGTCACATGCGTATAATTTGTCCACCGTCACCGCAAAGATTGGGTGGAATCCTTTCAACAAGAAATAAGAATAGGAGAGCATGCAGTGCACTGCCCTATGAGAGGCTCTGCCACGTGATACAGAATAACTGGGATGGGGTCTGTCTGGCCCCCCTGCTGGAGGTCAGACATGAGTAAACCTCCGCTTTAAAATGGAGTTGAACTTTTTCCCTGTTTTTTATGTATAACAGTTTGTTTTTATCCAATGTTTTATTCAAAATTTAATCACACCTGGCAAGTAGAAGAGGTTACTGAAAACAGGCCCTTTTAATTGCTTTTGTTAAAGGGGCGGGCCTTTTTTTCTCTTAAACATTGCTTAAACTCCAATGAACATACATAGAATTAGTATTCCACCGCAGAGAAAAGACTCCCAGTCCCCTATCATATGTCCTGGACAGGAATAGCAGTCCGAATGTAAATAACTTAAAGCCAGACAAAGATTTTTGTGGGCATTCGTGTGTTAATATGAAAGAACGATTATTTTACCCTTGCAGGATGGAGCAAGAACAGCAACAGCAACAGCAGCAACAACAGCAACAGCAACAGCAACAGCAACAGCAACAGCAACAGCAACAGCAACAGCAACAGC
>JAOYSI010014838.1:0-13691 GCA_025775065.1 Hiodon alosoides | reverse complement strand
ACAGCAACAGCAGCAACAACAGCAACAGCAACAGCAACAGCAACAGCAACAGCAACAGCAACAGCAACAGCAACAGCCAGAGCCAATCCCTGGGTCGCAAGCTTCGGCCAGTAGGTTAGAATAATATGTATTTCTGTCCAGAGTAAACTCGGAGGAATGGAGGTAATCTCAAACAGATATATTTTTTTTTTTTACTTACTGCAGTCTGTTAGTTGCTTTCGAAATTCAGCATAACCTATTTACCCAATGTGCTTTATAGGAATGCCTGAGTTCTTTTTGCCCCCATTATCTTGCACTAAAACTTTGAGTAAAGACATAAATCACTGACGTTGTCTTTGCAGGCCTAGATCAATGATTGAAGAACAAGGACTGTGAGGCAAACCTGTGACGTTGATCATCTGATTAGTAAGTACCCAGGTCTAAATCCCAATGTGGTTGTCATTCACTTTATGGCCACTAGAGGAAAGAACCCTCATCACGAACTGTCCACCAGAATTGGGCACTCTCCACCACTGTCGTTCAAAGCTGTGGTCTTACATAAGCGCGCATACTACTGCTATTTAAAACACTGTCCTCTACCCCCGATAAACTTATTTTGAGGAATGTCATTTCAAGTACAACCCTTCAGAATATTGTCTGTGATTTTGGCAGCACCCTGGCAGTTTTATTTGTTTGGTAATGGCCGCACTGTTACAGCGAGGACGTCATGTAAATGTTTCAGCCTTGAGCATGAATTTGCTCATATGTCGTGTAAACGTATAGACATGCTGTAGTCCTTTTGGGTTAATGCCATAATATTAAATGATGTTGGTTCCTGACTGTCTATTTATATCCATTGTTTTGTTATTACCTTCCGTATTTAATACATACTGAAATGTAGCTTATTTGAAATTGACAGTGTAAAGTTTTAAAATGAGATATGTTATGACAACTGCTTTGTGGTTTTTTTTAATTGCAGGATAATGTTTGGATTAAAAATTAGTTTAAATCGACAATCGTGTGAAAGGCAACAACTCCACAAACAAAGTGATTCCTCCTTCTTCAAAATTTGTCATCAAAAAATGGAATAACATTCTCTCCATGAAAGTCCCACCCCGCTTGGCGAGTTTTCGACGTTTTAAATTCCAACGTGAAGACACCGTGCCCCAAAATCCACATTTTCAAATGAGAGGACTTACCCAATGGCAAAAGAGCATCCATTTTAAAGACGACATTTTTACATCTTCACCATAGCGGCAGCAGACTTGTTATAGCTACCAAATGAGCCTCCCCAACTCGGACGATGTTGATGGTTCCTGTCGTTTATGGAAGGTGGTTGGTGGCAATTGAAGAGGCCTTCCTGTGGGAAACTGTTGCTAAACTTTGATTTAAAAAAAAAAACTGCCTGAAAAAGTGATGAAAAGCAAGACGCAGCTGTTTCATCACCGTTGTCGTAGCAACGTGCACCACCCTCACGAGGAAGTGTGGCGTGTCACTTTTACAGCAGCGTGGGGGGCTAGAAACCCATTTTGATGTTGTTACTTACCGTAGATTTGCGCAGAAATTGTTTAAATTGTGTATAGTAGTTTAACTGTTTGTGCTTGTTTGCCCATGGAGCTCTCCGGTATAACTATTCCATCGCAAGATCTACTGCCCTTGTTGCCGAGGTGTGCTTTTATGCATTTTAGGATTTGCGTACATTCTAGTGAACCCACATTCTAGTGTCGTACAAGGCAACAGAGAACAGGCGAAATATGCCCTGATGTTCATTTTGCTGTAGATAAATGATAGTTTGATGTAAATACATTTGTCTATCAAGCATTGATTGCTGTCAGATACAATACTGTTTAGTTCATGTAGTAAATTCATTTAAGTGATGTGTTTAGAGTGTCAGGGGGCGGGAGGGGGGCACTGAAGGGTGTGAGCAGGTGCCATTGTGGTCGAGGTTCATTCAATTTATAGATGTTGATAGCATGTTTTGTATTATGAATTAGCTTGTTGCTATATTTATTAATCCCTGCTTCTGTAAAGATATCTCATGTTTTGGCAAATTGGCACCAGAGAGAAGATCCAAAGTTTTTATTTTTTTTATTGTGTGTATATAGTATAACGAATATTGATTTGCACTGAGGAATTAATTGATTAAATAAGTTGTTATGGTATGCTGAGAGTATCACTGGCGTGTAAGATAATTTTTTTGGAAGATTTAGGGACATCTGTTTAACATTAGATTATCAGCAGTCGCTTCCGTTTCAATGCTGGTATTATATTGTTAAACTTAGCTAAGACCGACCAAGCACAGTTTTTGAACCTTTAGTTCTCGCCAGGCCATCGCTCACAAAGAAGCCATTAAAATCTACCCTACCAGAAAACGAAACGCGTTTTTTTAGTTGCAATCATACTTTTAGCTACCCTTTGCCCTTTATTTGTTCACTGCTACCACGCTACACTGCCTTCTATGTGTCTGTCCTTAATGAGATCTTATAATTACTTCAAATAAAGCTTTTCACTGGACAGGCAGAAAGCTGTAGCACAAACACTTGCTGTATAGCATGGCCGTGCCAAGTGCTGAACACAATTTTAGAAAAGTGTTTTGTTTATTTATTTAGATTACGGCCTGCTTTGGTACCGCCGTTTTGAAGAGACGCCCAGAGACCCCGGTGAGATGATGAGGTCCTGTATATTTACACCGTCCTCAGACTGCTGTTGCTGAAAAGTGCCCTTCCGTTGAGCATGTCCGCTTTGACCGCGCGCCTTTGGGACAAGGTTTTCCACAGTGAGCTGGTTATGAGATTCACTTCTGACCACGATGGCTCTCAGAAAGTGCAGTCCCCCGTTAACAATTATGCAAGTGACTGATGAGACTCGGGACTAAAAGTGGATCATCTCAGTCATGTAACTGACTAATGCAAATGTTTTCAGAGGGCATAGGAACTCAAAGTCTCAGATACGCAGAGTCTCATAAAAGTGGTCACTGGTAAACATTTGTCTCAAAGGTATTGTGTTTTGAAAAACATCAATCTAATCCAAACTTTCAAGCTTTACATGTAAATAATGTGCGCTCAATTTGTTGATTAAAAATAAAGGTTACCACTAAATAAAGTTTCATGTTAAAATGAAAGTGATTGGTGGCTGTTCAATCAGATGGCTGACAGTAAATTTACTTTTTTTTTTTTTTAAAGATAATGTTTAGATTGCTCTTTAGCATAGTCAAATTCGTTTACGGCCTTGGTTAAGCTTAACTCCGTCAGCGTTCTCTTACATTCTTGAGTGTATTCCAAAATTATAAGAAACTCTTCAGCTGCTTAAAACTAAAACCATTTTTGAGGAAGTTAACAGACATTAGACAGACTATCGTCTTGAGGAGAGAACCAAAAATAAACTATTTGTTTTTATACCAACTAATAGCCTGTGTAATATATTGCATTATGGCTTTCAGGCAATGGAACCCTTGTAAAATGGGGGTAAACTTGTTTTCCGTAAGTAAATTACAAATAATAAAATTACCTTAAGTCTTTGATCAATTTCTTGGCTGTGCAAAAGAACATGGAAGATTATGGATGTATTCAACTCTGAAGACTGAAATCACCATAACAACATAACCATTTGTTTGATTAAATAAATGAATACCAAATAAAAACTAATGGATAGATATGCAGGGTAATTTTCTGAATTATATTACCCACATATAGACTGTGTGCTTCTGGGTCATTACAAAACAGAAAGCAAGCAATCGGAAATTATCAGCTGACACAGATTTTACAGGCAACAAACAATATACTTTTATAGCATGGTCACAAGTATATTAACCCCTGACCTAATCCCCTGACCGGAACCCCTGACTTTTGCCAATTGCGTTAATTGTAAATTGGTCTCAGACACAAAGTCTCAGTTTAAGTTCAAGGTCAATCACAGTACTCAGGACCGAATGCACACACTGTTGTGTTGCCATTCCAACAGTATGAATATCATTGCAGTGGTGCATGACAGGAAGTGAGGAATACGACCCATGATCCTAGCTGTTAAAACTAAAGGGCAAGCCTGCTGCCACTTCACACGTAACAACACATTTGACTAAGGCAGTTAATATGTAAGGCAGCTGTTTATAGGCAATGAAGAAGTGTACAGAACAATCTGCTATAGAGCTCTCGAGTTGTGGAATTGTGGAAATCAGACACTGTAAAGGAGTAAACTTATCTGTTTTACATGATAGGGTCATATTTGTGTTCAAGTGAGTAGAATTTCATGGCCATAGAATTTTTTTTTTTCAATCTGGCCTGTCCCTGTTTCTGCCCAGGTGACTGATTGACACTTTTGTTGCTAAGGAGCCTTGCACAGGAAACCTCAAGAAATTCAGAATGTCTTTTTTTTTTTTTAATCTTGAAATGGAACATAACTGGACACACAAATATAGCAATAAATCAACCAATTAAGTGAGGGCAAGACTTACTTTTGAATTTCCCTACATGCTGTTTTTCAGCCTGTCTGCATACAAGAACAAACCCAAGTGCACGCGGACAGGCTCGAAGAATTAGGCTTTCCAAATGTCTCTCTAATGTGTGGCAACCCACTCGTCTTTTAAATTAGGACACATTAAATTAACTCACCGGTAATTTAAACACATTTGTTTCCTGTATTTCGTCACATTACTGGCCAGCCGCTACCTCTTCCATGTCAAGTCAGCATGTGTGCAACTCTTTGAAAATACATGCTACCTTAATGACAACAAAGGGGTTGACGTTTTGAGTTGCGACTTCTGCCTAACCATTACCCAGGCATGCTGCCCGCCCTGTTCCCTTGTGATTACCTCTCTGGAGAAACGTGGTTGTTTTATCCTTACATTAAAGGGGAGGGAGAAGTTACCCTCTCTCCGTTAAACACCGCAACCAAGTTTTCTAACAAGGTATCAGAGAGGAAATACACTTAACTTAACTAACTTGATGGGATACATTCAGCCGCTGTTGGGTTACTGAGAGGAGTTACTGTGCTGTTATGTAACTTGGTACCTTTCACCTAAATATATTAAACATAATCCAAGATCTGTGCAGATTTTTTTATTCCCACTAGCAATGCATTTTGTTATTAGAAATATCATCATATGAGCATAACATATTCAATATGTCACTGTGCCTGCAGGCTAGGTTTGAAAGAAGTTTAATAAATAATACATTTGGGCTATTGAAAACATCAGGATGTCAGTTTAAATGATTATCAGGTAGCAGTTTTCAGTTATCCTGCAAATAATCGTAAAACACATACCCTCGTGTTTCTTACTATAAAACTGGTAGATAATATATTTGTATTAATTTATTTCATTAATTTAACAAAATGATTTAAAAAACATAATTCCGTCAATGGAGGTAATGCCTAGCAGCCCTCACCATCTTAATATGATTAATGGGACTTGATAACTAAATCGTTTTTCAATAGCTGGCAAGTATTATTGACGTTATATTTGGCTGAAAATTCCATAACCAGCGATGATACATTTAAAAAAATTTTAGTTTGAATTACATTTATTCTTTTGTCAAAATTACTAAAACGATAATAATTCCAGGCTAGACTAGACAAGCAACTGCAAAAATCCGTTTTTTTTCTAGCCAGATACAGTCCAGCTTGCTTGTTTTCATTTATTCATTTACTTTGACAAATCGATTAACTGCGCATTGATACAATTGAATCGGTTGCTTTGATTGGACAGCCAAGTGTTATAATAATGGCAGGTTTGGAACACGTTTCGAAAGCGAGACCTGAACAATATATTCTATAAATGCGATATAGGCTTTCATAAATAACTGTTTGACGACAGCATTTTCAAAATAATTTTTAACAAATTCTGGAATCTCCTATATCACATATTACCTAAAAATGTTTTGTTTTGGTTTTACTGTAGTTCTAAACGTCCTTCTTTCCGATAAAATCATACCCACCTGTATTTATTTACTATGTTGTGTGTTTTTTTTTTTTTGTTTGTTTGTTTTTTGCTATTTGTAAAACTATCAGCGTTACAGTGGTGAGATATTTTACAAATTTAACGAATTAAAAGAATGAGCAACCACGTTTACGAATTAAATAAATAATTTGGTCAAGTCTCGGTGCTATTTCGGGGTTAATGGTCAGGTGGGCAGACTGGCGTTGGGGACTCTCTTATGGATTGACACGGAACAACAGGTGCAACTGAGGTCTGTCCCACCATGCAAATTCCGATTGAAAATGTCCGCGCTCATTGGGTCCGCCCAATGTTCGGCGATTTCTGATTGGCTACAGTAAAAAAGGACACAGCGATGAGAAGAGAGTGGATAGAGGCACGAGGGTAAGGCATTTGAGTGACGCGCCCCCGACTTCGCTATAAAGACGAAGAAACTGCAAGAGTTTATCAATGAAGTAGTAGACGGCGGAACTCTGTAAGAGCGGAATACGAGCAAAAACTTGAAATATTCCTTAATTACTTTTATTATTGTTTTTAAATAGTAAAACGGGATTTCCCCGCGCTAGGTTTAATTTACGAAATCTACAAAATGAAATACATTATAGGAATCGGTGGGTAAGTAGACGTTTGCGATTATTTGTTGGCTATTATGAAATATGACAGTAAGTGGTTAAGAACAGCTAATTTAATTCGTTATAATTAACCAGTTAAAAGTTAAGTTTTATGCAGGGATATTCGACTAACTGGGCGCCGATTTGTATGAAACTTGAGTTCTAGTAAGCATTAAATGGTTTGATGTGGAAGGAGGTTTGAGCGGGAGATTTAAATCCCTGCGCAGTTCGCTGTGTGAAAACCGAAGGCACTTGGCGGTATAATGTAAATTTAACAATAACGTTTTAACTGATAATAAATGAATAGGCTTAAATTAAAATTTGAAGATGCGCAATAAATTACTAATTAGGAATAAATTATTTTTAAAAATGATAAATTTATAAAAATAAATTTACTCATTTGCTGACTGTCTGTTTATACTGTTTATGACTATTGTGTTTAACAAACTACTAATGATAAGCCAAAACGTAGCTTGTAAACATGAGATGCGGTGAAAGGAATGTTAAACCCGTTGAACTGTATAATTACTTTCGGGGTTTTTATTTTTATTTTTTTATTTTTTATTATTTATTTATTTATTTATTTTTTGTTAGACACTAATTCGCATCTATGTTTTGAATTCCAATTCAGTGTGACCAACGGTGGTAAAACCACTTTGACCAATAAACTTATCACAACTTTGCCGAACTGTTGCGTGGTCCATCAAGACGACTTTTTCAAGGTAAGTGTGCGTTTTATAATGGCCACTACTAAACAAGAATGTTGGTGAGTGTGCTTACAGCCGTGTGTGGAGAAGTCGGTTTTGGGAATGTGAGTTATTAACACCAGTAAAAGCCTGCCAGTCTCGCGCTCATTAAAAATGTACCCGGATTCCTTGTTGAACACTGACCGTCAGTACCAGCCAGCAGTATAGTTTCAAATTTTGTTTCCATGCCAAGGTGCCCTCAACAGAAAAAGATTAGAAGATTTCATCTGAGTAAATGGGATTAAAGAAGAGAAATTATATGAGAAACTATGACGACATTAAAAATGCTTTAAACTCCTTTTTGAAAATGGCGGGTGTAGACCACTCACTGAGTATGGTAAATTATTACAGGTTCTTTTTCTTTTCTTCTGGATCATCCGCCATGTGGTTCAGCCTTTCATATAGGCTGTTCTGTACACACTATCCAGGAACATAGTCTGCATACAAGAAGGATTCTGCGTCAGACTAACACAAACTGGGCCAGCTTGTAAAACCCTTCTGCGTTGTCCCGTACTTACTTTAGTCAGTGTTGCATACCCCTTCCGCATGCATATTTTTCCTTTAATTTGACGTTCCAAATTGCCGCCCTGGCTGTTTTGGTCAGATGCCGGCACAAAAGACGGATAAATTAATTGGACTGGTTGGAAACTGATGACTTGATGAAGACCTGTATAGCGTACGGATGTTCTGTGCGGGTAAATTATGCGGTTTAGGTACCTTGAGGCCCAGACGGCATCAGTAAATGGACGAAATGCATACTGGCTATGCTGCAGTGTTTCAAAAGAATGTACTTTGTACATACAACGTACAAGAAAATGTACTTACAAATGTCTTTAACAAAAAAAAAACTTAAATTTTATTTGACTGGTTAATCAGATTTTAAAAAATTACTGTAAATTTTCAGGGACTGTAATGGGACTAATTTGCGCGTTGCTATAAAAGATACAACTCCTATAGATCGACCCCCCCCCCCAGTATCAGTCGTTCCGTTTGCCTTTTGTAATCTGACATGCTTTTGTGTGGCTCTCTCTCTCTCTGTGCATGGCCTCCTGTGTTCAGGATGTGATCAAATCTGCTGGGTTTCTGATCACCCTGAGGTTGCAGCAATGTTTTATTGGTCACTGTTATTTCAGCCACCAGATCAGATAGAAGTCGGAGAGGACGGCTTTAAGCAGTGGGATGGTAAGATTGTGTTTCACTGTAGGGAAAGGGATGAGGTTTAACAGTGGTGGGACTCGATATGTAAGATCTTGTATGTATACCATACCACAAATGGCAAAATGCATATTGACTCCAAAAAAAATTACATGAGTTGATTCAAATACATTGGGTTTATTACTGTAACATCCCACATTTATTCCTGTGAAAAATGTCCTGCCTTTTATACAGTTGAACTGGCACCATTACCATTGCTAGTTTTAACTCTTATCCATGTCCATTACTGCAAATGTCAAACTCTTTCTGCTTGCTAAAAATCTAGTTTTTGGTTACTCTAAAGATGTACTGTTTGCTTAATAAGATGATCACAATGTTACAAAATCTTAATGTTAATGTTGCAAACCATTTCAATATTGATGCCCACCACTATTGTCAATGAATGCACTTCTGAATATTCTGTACTTTAAACTTAACTTGACGACATCAGCGTTTCCTCTTATCGCTTTTACTGTGTAAATGTAATGCCATTCTTGTGCCACTGATTCGGTGTTCTGAATACATTTCACCATAAACCCATGTTGCTGTCTAAACGCTTCTCTTTGCCTGTTTTTGTGTGTGTGTGTGTGTGTGTGCGTGCACGCAGTTATCACATCCTTGGACATGGAGGCCATGATGAACACTATCAAAGGCTGGGCTGAGAACCCGGTGAAGTTTGCCCGCTCTCACGGTGTAAGCGTGGCTCCTGTTGAAGAGGTATCCGATCCAGAGAAAGAGGTCCACATCCTGATTGTGGAGGGTTTTCTTCTCTATAACTACAAGTGAGTTTTCTTCCGCTCTGATATGGTCTCGCCGAGGTTTAGTCCAGATGCGTTCTGATGAAATTCGGGGGGCCCTCCGTTTCCAGGTTATTTTGAAGAGCGGCTCGGGGGAATCGGCTCGGTGAATGACTGCTGTCGGCACATGACTGCTGCCGCATGCCTAGTCTAGATAAGGTTCCTGGAGCTGAGCGGCAGCTTGCCTGAACTGTGCCTCTTCACATGTGACATTTAACAGGGTCGTATGAGCCACTGAAGTGCATACATCAGGGGGGTCTCTTCTGTAAAGCTGGAGATAAGGAAGGTTGTGGCTCCTTATATCACTCGGGGGGGTTTGACAGTGCTTTTGGACTAAATGTTCTCCAGAGGTGTGGTATTCCACCCTAGGCCCCCAGTATGCTGACTTGCAAAATGTTGAAGATGATCAGTTATTTGCAGTTGTTTTGGGGCGGGGGGGCGGGGGATTGTTTGGTCTAAAACTTTAATTTATTCTTCTCTTCAGGCCATTGCTTGATGTGTACAGCAAATGCTACTACATTGCCATTCCATATGAAGAGTGCAAGCGAAGGAGAAGGTGAGCCCTTTAGCTTTAAATTTCCAACCGGCATGCTTATCTCTCGACCTTCAAAGATGCTAATGATGCTCTGGTTTTTCAGTACAAGACAATACACCGTTCCTGACCCTCCTGGTCTGTTTGATGGTCACGTGTGGCCCATGTACTTGAGGCACAGGGAAGAGATGGAGAACAACTGCTTGTCTATCAGTAGGTGACCGATGATGGAAAGACGCTTTTGTGTTCATTTGACAAGTCGTAGTTGGTCATTTTTGGAACATTTTGGAAGTCCGAATTGGACTATTGAGATTTAAATCTGTTTGGGAGCTTGGACTAAATGTATGTATTGCCTATTCCAGAATATCTTGATGGTTTGAAATCTAAAGATGAGATCTACAACGAGGTGTATGAGGAAATCCAGAATACTTTGCTAAATCGTTTATAGGTAAGAAAGAGAAACAATTTCGCAATGGCACAAAAAGCACTGGTTAAACCTTAAACTTGAAATGTGTCTAAAATGTTTTTCTCTCTCTCTCTTGCAGCAGGGCCTGTATTTCTGAAGACCCCTGTACAGAATTGTATATAGCTTTGTGTTTTAATTTAAGGGGAATTTCACCCTAGGTCATTCCACTGGGTTGATCATTACTATTTTTAACCAAAAAAAAGGGAGTGTCGACTTCCTGGGTATTTTCTGATGGAATACCACATGGTCTGGCATTCTTGGCAGCTTTAGATACTGCACCCCCCCCATGCAGACTAGGCGAGCCACAATACTTGAAATGGCAATGAAAACTCTGAACAAACGGACAAGTGGACAAGGTTTACTTTTTTTTTTTAAATGGTGTCGTTTGCTTCAAGAAACCGGTAGTCCTGCACTCATCGTGGCCAATTACGTTTGAAACCAATTAAATCCATTGAACATCATAACAAACCCAGGGTGAAATTCCTTTAAGTTGTTGTTTTTTTGTAAATAGTGTAAAGGAACTTTAACTTATCCCATATGGCAGACATTTTTATTTTGTATTTTACTAAAATCTTTGTATAGATGAATGGTGCACATTGATTCCATGCAACCAGACTTATGGGCTCTCCAGATGTACTCTGGAACTATTATTTGCCTGGCTTCCAGAGTGAGCCCTCCCTTATTTTGTGGATTTGTTACTCCATTCAATTACTCTTGCTAAACCAATCTGTGTCCTGTCTTTATTTGCACAATATAAAGTCAGCGTGAGCGTTGTGTATGCATGTGTGTCTGTCACATTTTAAGATGTAACTTTCATAGTTTCAAGGTTTACAGTCTTGAAAGAACAGGCTATGGAAATGAATTGCAAGAACTGTAGTTGCTAAAATGTTGTATATTGATTCCTTGGATGATGGTGCCAGTAGTATCAAACTTTTTTTATTTTTTAATAGAGGGAGGTGGGGTAATGGACACTGTCCTGTAAACTATAATAATAATAATAATTATATATATATATATATATAAGCAAGAAAACAATCTATAATTAACTAAAGCTAATTGAATCCATTACTGTCAGTTCTAGTCCGGTTTGTACATAAGGACAGGTAAATTTTGGAGAAACGAACAAATCTGCTTAAATTTTCATAAATAATAATAAAATAAATAAAATAATATAAATACATTTTTTTCCTGTATGTAGCGTTAACTTAGCGGCAACAGTAATTTACTAGCTAGAAGGCTAGACTAGCACACTAGAGTGAACGTACAAGTCAAATGTTTTTTTATTACTGTTAAAACAAATTGTTTTATAAGAGACCGAAATTAAGTTGTTTCACAACTGTTTAGTGAAACTGCCCGTTATGGTTTTCTCGTTCTTTGTAATTGACAACGTATCCAAACGTAGGACACATATTGTAATGGATAACTTGAAATTCCCAGAATTTCCACGCTAATATGCATTGCATGAAACATATGTTCACAGCTGGAATGTTTCCCAGATGTTATGGGGCACAGTGGCACAGAATCTAAGCTGTTGAAACTTGAGTCTCACTTGGCAAGTGACTGGAACAACTAGAGATTTTCCTAGTTGGAATGACTAAGTAAGCAAAAGCTCCAATTCATACCAGCCTGTGCACTGGTGACTTAGGGATACATTTAAAACACGTTCTTGACTAGAATGTTTAATTTATTTATTCCTGGTCTGATTTTCATCTCTGCTCTTTAACTATCCTCATAAATTCCCGGTTTTATATTAGTTAACTGTCATCATAACCGTCTGGTGGCTGTATGAGTACTTATTTTTAGGGCCTCCTTGCTCAGGTGAATAAATAATGTCATGGACAATTATTTATGGATAATTGTTGTTCAGAAATCTCAGACTGGCCTTGTCCAGCCATTGCTTTAACCTCTATGTCAAAATGTGGACATTTCATGCCCTCCAGCAACACTGCGTAACCAGGTGACAATGTAGTGTGGACGTGACAGCTGCTCAGAAGCATGCTATATAACCAATCGGTGGGGGGGTTGGCAGGCTCTAACGAAATAAGTTATTCGTCTGTCAGTGTTGACAAGAAAGTTACTAAAGTTATTAAATATACAGTTTTTGCTATAAAGCATTGTTGCTAACGGAAGCCAACCACCAGCGAAAACTGTTTTTTTTTTGTTTTTTTAACATCTTGCTGGCTAACTTGCTGCCAAAATCAGGCGCACTGAAAAGGAAGGACAAATCTAAAAGCAAAAGTCGAAATATGTGTGGTAGTAAAGTAGTGGCCACTATTCTTAAAATAAATATTATTGACATATCATTTCCAATTTTGGTGTGTGGGGGGGGTTGGGCCTAAACGTCCAATCCCGTCCCTCGCCCCGGGATTCCTGTCTACGGTACACATTTTCCATAGTCAGTGTACCCAGCGCTCTATCAGGTTTTACATACCACATACATTAATTATCCGTAAGCTGCACTGCAGTGAAGGTCCTCATCACAGCCCAATGTGAATGAGTTGCGCAAGAAGGAAACGTAGAAATTCCCTGGAGAAATTGATAACTGCAATGAACAAAGAGATTGTCAATGTTAAGCACAAATGATCATGTATCCATTCATGATACACATAACCATTCCGTGATCCTATTTGCTCTTCCTCTGTGCTTGGACAATGGGCTGGGCTGTGTACAACACCTGTAAGTATCTGACAGTCTGGCTGTTTTTGGCTTGTTTTAAGAGTCAATTTAACTCAGTCGCAGTCCGAACCACATAAAACAGGAACAGCGGCTTCATAATCCAATCACGCTCCATAAGCCACTGTTAAGGCTAGTATGCCTTATCCGTAGCAACCCTCAACCCATGAATACTTTGCCACAGCCATGCCAGCAACTGGTCGATACAAGCTGTGATGAATGTGATCAATTTATCCGTCGGACAACTCTCTAAGGCCGTGTCCAAATCCCTGTCAATACAATACACAGGGCCTAGTCGCAGACATAGATACCTGCTATTTGTATGCTAGCCCTTCCATTTAACATTGTTTAAAGACCCTGAATGCTTGTGGAAAAAGACTGGCGGTGGTGGGCTGGAGCTACATTTTATATTTAGCCCAAATTCTTGCAGTGTCAGGGAAGTAAGTGAGGGGCTTTTATAAAGATGGACGCTCTCTGATCCCCAACGTGGCTGGCATTTCGTCCATTCCCTCCTGACTGACCGTCACTCTCCCACCTCACGTCCAGTCCAGCATGCTGCATTCTGGATCTGGGAGGACTAAATAGGGGAAAGGTAAGGTTCTCCATGTGATAAACTCTAACACGTTCTCAGTCCACGTCTCTACCTACGTCACCCCAGAATACCTCCTAACAAGAAATAGATTGGAAACCACCTTTGGGTGAGGAACACCAGATCATATATCACATATCTTATCCTAGGAAAATTACAAGCGAGTGTGTATATA
>JAOYSI010014837.1:11963-76042 GCA_025775065.1 Hiodon alosoides | reverse complement strand
TGTGTGGGTTCTGCCACATGTTGGACAAATCCAAATGTATCCAATATAGAGACGAAGGATTTTCTTAATGAATCCTCCTCACTGTCCATATGAATATTAAAGTCTCCAACAATTAATAAAGAAATCGCACTCGAAAGACGACCACTCCCGATCATTTCTTGTAGGAATTCCCCGTGGTTGCGACAGTAGTATCAGTCTTTTTTTAACCTTTTAAAGCTGAGGGATTTGGAATGTGTATTTGTTCATTTTTTTAGCTTAAAAAATTAGACAATGCTATGTCTTTATTTATGTTGTGAATTTTTTATGCTCTTGGTTCATTGTGCAGCTGACTAGATTGTGTTATATTGGTGGGTCGAGCCATACAGCTGAAATCCCTGTTTTAAGATGAATGAAAAAGTCCCACTGACGAACCAGCTCTGGGAGTGTGCACAAAAAAATATCAGAAAGTCAGCAAGCTTGAAGCTGCAGAAGCTGACAAGCAAATCCTGCTGGGACTGTGGCAGATAAGCGAGTCATCCAGACAAATACAATGCTTGACTTTTCTTTCTCGCCGACAAGCGTCGCACAAGGGATTACAAAGTCAATGGCTGCTATCCTATGTAAATATCATATCTATTAAAATACGACACCCACTAGAGTGGGATCAATCACTGCTTATTTTGCTGGACCATTCATGTGAAAAGAAGCAAGTGGCTCATACTCCCCAGGCATGCACTGTGTGAGAAAAGGATCCCACTTATAAACAAAACAAATGATGGATAAGGAACACTGAGAAGCACTAATTGTGTTTAAAAACTGTGCCCAATGCAGTGACAGAAGATTGAGTTTGAGTGCTGTAGTTTGGGGCCACACGCTGTCTCGAAACCAAATACAAAAATAACCTTTTGTAGATATTGCAAAAAAAATAAAAAAAATAATAGACTATCAGCAATTCTCTTAATACTGTGTCATGACAGAAAAAAACAGTCATATTTTTCTTACTTTAAAAAGGATATTCACATTCCTACCCTCTCAATATTCATATTAAGAACTTTTCCTTCTCTGTCTGAGCATTCACTGCTTATAGATTCTCTTTGTTGTTTGGAAAAAATGTGACCGGTCCAGATGTAGTTGTATAAAACACAGAAAACACAATCATTAGCCTGAAATGGGTACAGAATGCTGTTTTACATAACTGCTAACCTGTTGTAAAATTACATAAATGACACCAAAACAAAAGCAGAATCTGGAAAGTGTATAGACATTAGTGTGCTTATTAGTGTGCTTAGACATGGAAAAAAGCAACCTATTGCTTGCAGATTTTGCAAACAGGAAAATCAGGAACGTAAGCTGTAATTGGTCGACAGCTGCTGTCTTTTTCCCTCATATGTTTTATTTCAGAACAAGCTAAACCTGTGCCTGCACCCTTCATGACCAGAAGCATGTTAGATTTGGTTCCAGGATGATTAAGTAGTGATAAGTAGCAATGTTAATCGCAAGTTTAATTATGGCAATTATGATATTGGTTTGAACCCTGGCTAGGAAACCCTTGTTGTTACACACTGATGTATAGTTCCTTGATGTAGGAATTTTGTAGGATTCAGTTAAATCAAATGCATTTTCAAAAAATAAGTTGTATGCAAAGTGAACTTAGCGTACTTCAATAATGTCGTTTTATAGTATAGAGATTAAATTCCTCCTTGACTGCAGCAGCAGCAAGTCCCCCTCTCTACATCTAGGTTTCTCAGCATTTTTGATTATTTAGGATTTTCAGAATGGATGTGAGATTATTTGTCTAGACTTGGATTTAAAACAAAATTATAATTTAAATATTCATTAAATAATAGTGTTTTACAAAATAATGTAATAATTGGTATTATAGTTTTAAAACTTCTCTCATGTTAATGAGATTTTCAAACCCACTGACATTCCAAGTAAGCAAAGCATGTCAATATGGTCCTCTGTGAAAAGATGCCAGTGCCAACCCCCCGAAAAAAAGTCTGTTGTTTTTTTCATTGCATAGGGGGGTTACAAAATTGGCTTGGGCTCCAAGAATAAAACCACATTCACATGTGAGCCAGTACTCTGTTATTATTCGTAATACTTTACTACGATGGACTGAAAAACACAATGTACAAAAAAACGTACTCCAAACACGATCATCATTGTATGAATATATTCTGCTTTATTTTACAGAATTTCTTATTTCTTTGCCTAATATGAATACAAATTTATGCATCACCGAACCACCGATTTGTGAACCCCGAACTACGTGATACTGGGCACAACATCTGAGTTTATGCTGCACAATTACAATTCGTACTGCAAATGGGACGAGATAGCGCAGTTAAATTTTGAGGAGAAATTTACAAAAATACTCCTTCTTCTATTTTGGGTCGGAAAACTCCTCCATAGCTACCGTATCCTACCAACCCTTGATCATGATTTCTATTCATAGCTACTTTGTTGGCTATTATTTCGATTGTGCATGTTCAAAAATAGCAATATCTTATTCAGAATGATAATTTTAAACTCTCATACTTAAAATATTAAAATAGTCCACATCCGTCTTTTTGAGCCCTGGTTACATAGATATACATATCTTTATCATTGCCAATAAGCAAAAACAGAAGGTGCCGCGTGATTTGCACATATAATGTACAGCAGAGATATATTACAGTTATTGCGTCTGGTGCATTTATGGATTGTGCCTGATGCAGCCAATAAATCCGGCAGGGTGATTTAGCAGAAGTGTGCAAGTACATTGTGACTAACCTACTGAAAAATAAATAATGAAAACTGTCAGCCTGGATATGTGGGTTAAAGGTTATTGCCTACCTCCATTCATAAATTGAAACCATTTCATTTCGTTCTGGAAGATGTTTGACTTCCCTCACAGCTTCTTTGAGTGCGATTAAGATGCTGTGCTCACAATGTACAACTCACACATTATTCACATTGTTGTGATTTGAATAAAATCTCTCTATTATTCAAAAGGATAGTATGGGAACGGACGAAGCAATTCTAGTGGTTTCTCCTGGAGGGCAGGCAATCCTTCAACTTTCATTACCAAGTGGAGAAATGTTCCTTCTTCCCAAGTTCTCAGGGTTGTTTGCTTTAGTTTAAATTAGTTTGATCAGATTTTTGATCAGGGGGTCACATGGTCCCGCAATATTTGAATGGCTTTTGTCATCTATACTTTCTTGGCTTATCTAAGAATTTGTATTTTTGGACATCTATTTAAATTAATGTTTTATCTGTGAGTGGAAATACAACATGGAAACTTCTGGCCTTGAGATCAATCATTGTCTTACATGACATCATTCACTAAGCATTATCAGGATCACTGAAGCTCCAGCGTAAGCTAATCCTCTCTGTTGAACCAACTGAAAGTTTGCCCAAACTAATGAGCCGCTCTAGAGAATATGCTAGACTAATGTCCTTAATCAATTTAACCGTTTGTTCTTAACTTTCTCTTACAAAATTAAGTTATGTCCCCTTTTAGCCTTGATATCCACACTATTTTGTGTTTAACAACAACTGAGAATAAGGAAATAATATAGCAAAAATAAGAAAAAAGGTGAAATTTGCTTAAATGTGTTAGTCAAAGTTATACACAAAGGCTATGACAGTTTGACTGAATACAGGCGATAAAAAGGATATGTGGTTTGGGAGAATGGTTTATGCAATTTTGTCATTATTATTTTTAATCTCACACTTCAGCATTTTTCTGTAATTTTTTCATATCCTGGGTTTTAGGACTGACAGTGATGAATAATGGAACACTGCTGCACAAGTAACAATGTGCAGGAGGAGGAAATGCCGATTTACTGGTTTCCTTTCTTGAGGAAATCTGAATCGCTGTTTAATTCTGTGCAAGTATTTACAGCACCTAAAATAGTGTTGTAATATAGCGCAAGCATAAATTCAATAACTGTTGTCAAAATCTAACTAACTTTAGGGAAAACGACTCCTTGTTGACAACTGTCAGTTCAACACTACCTGAATGACCGTGGCATTTATGGCTGGGTAGAAAAGAAGTGTGTGCAAACCAGAAGAAGGGACGTGCACTGCCAAACCACCAACGTTAAAACTGTTTATGTTGTCAGTGTTTTTTATGAGTTCTTTTGAGACCATTTGGATCCATATGAAATGGACACAGTTGTTTTAACACTATCTTTTTAACTACACACGTTAGGATAGTCTCATCAACTGCATGTTTGGAAGAAAAAAAGTGTGGTTTTAACTCAAGATAGCGGTTCAAAAAAAAAAAAACACAAAAAAAAGACCTACAGAAGTTCTGCCTGGAGGAAAAGTACCAACATTTCAATTTATACTTCATAATGCCAGATAATTTACAAAAAATCTTGAATAAAATTCAGAATTTATGCAAATGTTACTTTTTTCTTATATTTTCCTTTTATTCACATAATAAAGAAGTATATTTATTTACTAAAGGTAGGTGTTCTAGCACAATATATGTTTGTTCCACCAGTGAGACATTTAATAGTTGGTTTTACATTCAACAAATCAAATCAAATCATCTTGTTGGATATTTCTAAGATTCTGTTACCTTGGGAAATGGTAAAAATTAGACCAATCCTTTATTGTGTTGGCTTTTACTGATCTGTTCGTCTTCTTTATAAATAGTAATCTACAGCCCATGCTTTCTGTGGACCAACATAAGGTGTTCTTTTGCAGTTTGGAACATTGCCCCTACTTCTATATAACAATAGGTCTACAGAAAAGGCAGTATCACGTTACTGTCATTTTAAGTTCATGGACTCACGGAACATAAGGCCACAACAACTATGATAACAGAATACAAGTCACAAGAAATAGCATGCAGATAAAATACCCTTTTATGACAGGGCATACAAAAAACAACTAAACCCTGTAGCTGTCTAATGAGTAGATTCTTGTTTCAGAGCTGCCTTTCTGGGCTGTTGCTTTGATTTTTCCTTAAGATAGAATGGCCATGACAGTTTCAGCTATTACATTCTTTATGCAAATCCAACTGTTTTACAAAGAATTTAAATGTTTGTTAGAAAATCCAGTCGACATTGGTATATTAGATGTAACACTTATGTAGAAAACTTTCCGTAACAATTAATTTTTTTCCAACTCTAGGGAGGTGGAATACTTTTGCCTCTAGTGACGATGGGATAATTTAATCCTACATTGTTCAATTTATAATATGTGTGTGTGTGTGTTCAATTTATAATATGTGTGTGTGTGTGTGTGTGTGTGTCATATTCAGGCAGTCTGTCTTAAACAAAAACAAAGTATATTATCATTCAGCATTTTTCTCAAGTTTTTTAATGTTTACCACCAGCAAAATGTTTTATTTATTAGTTTTGTCATAAAGTTCTGTTTTGCATACATTTTGCCTATTCATGCATGTGTTTTATGAGTATAAAATTAGGCATCTCATTACTTCAATAATTAGGCCAATGAAGACCAGATGTTCTGCTTCCACTTGTGGAAGAATTACTTTTCAGTCTTCACAGCGTCCAAAAAATTATTGTGAAAATTTCAATTGCAACCATTTAATTAATGAGTTCCATAAAAAAAAAAGCATAAGCATAAATAACTTTGACTCAGGTTCTTCGTGAGTACTCTCTAAAAGGCCCCAATATGTGTCTTTTATTAACCCTCTCTCTAGTCAATGAATACTACAGAGGATGTGGATCATTAAGGTTCCCTGGTTTTCAGAGTCTCTAACACGGACAACTCGCTGAAAACCTTGCCCGTGTGGCGCTCACTGCGAAGCTGAAAATGTTTATACAAAACAATCGTATGCTTTGCTTTACATATTTACAAAAATCATGCTAATGGAAGTAGGTCTATGTGCTTACTCAAAAAAAAAACATGATGAGATGAAGCTACACAAAACTTATGTATAAAGACACAGCAATAAAGATAAAGAATAAAGATGGGTACAGAAGTAAAGATTTGTGAAGGTGACTTTCTGGCATTAGGTCTTAAAAACCTTTCCCATGAATCCCACAAATCTGCAAACATTTTAATATGCATCAGTACCTTAGTTAGATGGCTAGCAGACTAATATCTAAATATTTCAAAATCACATCTTGATTTTGGTGACTCGTTCGTCTACGTAATTTTTGAAACTCTCGATGAAAATGTTATCAACTGAGACAAACTGTAACCCCAAGTATACCTCACAGAATAATAATTTAAAAACTGCTGTAACTATTATTACTATTAATATTAACAAAGGAAAAACAAACGGAAGATAGACTGAGATAGAATGTGGCACATTAGCTGCAATAACTGGGAATCACATTCGGAACCAATGAGACTTGTTGAAACAGTAGGTTGATCAGTATTCATTTATATTGGACATTTTGTGTAACATTTAATACCTATACATATATATAATCTTACATATTTGTATTTATATGTTGAGAGAGTATCCAGATTTTAGCATAAAAGCTCCAGAAGTTGACTTGCCTAATAAGAAATTGCAAGTACAGGTAGTGGACGACAAATCTTTTACGCACTCAAAGTGGCCACCACACATAAATGACCACAAATAAAATTAAATAAAAATACCTCTGTCTGGTGATTGTGTATTCGGAGGCAGGCTACAAATAGAGTTGATAGGTTATAGACGGAGGCATCAGTGACTCCATTGGTGGTAAAATTGCAAGGATAAACTGGTAAAGAGATATGGTTTTGTTGTTAAACAAACAAGTACTGTCTCAATATCTACAGAGTTCCTTTGAGATGAACTAGAACGGAGATTGCGAGCCAGGCCCTCTCGCCCAACATCAGTGTCTGACCTCACAAATGCTCTTCTGGAAGAATGGGCAAAATTCCATCAGTCACACTCCAAAATCTTGTAGAAAGCCTTCCCAGAAGAGTGGAAGCTGTTATAGCTGCAAAACCAACTTGATATTATTGCCTATGGATTTACAATGGGATGTCATAAAAGCTCCTGTAGGTGTACATAGTGTATAGTTTTGTATTTAGAGTATATGTACATATTTAAGATTTTAATCATACATTTATTAACGTGTACATTTTCTTTTACTTTTGTTCATTTAGTTTAAAATGTAATTTAAAAAAAATATGTTAATTTGCAGTGGTCTATATTTTACCATTACATTTCAGCTTAAAATACAAAAAACAGATAATATATAATATATAAAGAAATTATAAGTTGACATAGCCATGTGAATAATAAGAGTGGTTCTCATCCAACAATGGACAATAATAAGAGAAACAGAAGTTCAAAATTATTCATTTAAAATATATATATTTTTTTTTTACACTGGGGTAAGAAGTGTAACTTATGTCTTTTAAATGTTTTCAAAGATAGCAAAAATCTTTCCTGGACAAAGATAACATTGTATTTATGTTTTGAAATATCACTAGGATGCATTGCGCATGAGAACTAAAATTGCACTCAGACAGTATATTTCAAGTCAAGCAGCAGCAAAAAAGGCACCCTTTGACATAGATCTGAATCTGCACTGTATGAGATGATATATAAAGTTCATATGTTGCAATATTGTTACCCAAGGGACAGGGGAACTAACAAGTCACAGGCAAGAATTTGCTTTTCAAATCTCTTTATTATATTTGGTAGGTATTACTTTTTAGTTTTCATATGGCGGGTGGAAATTGAATTGAATCAAAAGCAGGGTTAATAATGGATTTCTGACATTTTTTTTGGACTTGTATCCGTTTGACAGCTATAAATCTCAGTAACTGACCACCTTGTATTTGTGAGGTTTTGTGATTCTTTTAGCATCTGACACTAAACCTGAAAGATGAGAATTAAATGAACTGTACCAAATGTTGATGCAGTAGGCCGTCTGTAATGTGACATTTCCATGATGTGACTTATCTTGATACTGCATCACATCTTACTCTTCTCTGCTGTTTATGTTGGGCTTGTCACAAATAATATAACTTGGCATCTATAACAGGTGCTAAACAGCGGGAAATTAATAAACAGGACAACCCTCAAATTCAACTGACTCAAATTTCGTCAGAGATTGATCATTTAATGAGTAACTTAAAGCAGATAAACATTTTCGTCTTTCTTCATTTCTTCTGCCATTATGTCATTGTACTGTACAGAAGAAATGGAACTTTATTTTGTACAATGTCAAAAAAACTATTGTTTTTTACTTAATATATACTAAAGTTATGAGTACCTCATCAATGATATTTGCTCTTGATATTCTCTTTATATCCCTATTCCCAAAAATTCATAATATTGAAGTCCTCTTTTACTTCCCAGTTGTGAACGAACCAGGGTTGCTTATTTCGTAATGCCGCTAGCAGCAAGTAAGACATTTGTGACTGATGAAATCGCAAGGATTTCAAACTTTTGAAAAGCAAGACTTCTATTGTTTGATCTAAGATTTGTCAACACTCCTTGAAAGTTATGATCCACCATCAACCAGTCACACCAGTGTTCTTCTCACTCACCACTTCTCATCATGATTTGAAGACCTGCTAGATTCGCCAATACTCTCAATGTTTTTGGGGATTATGACGTAATCGTAAAACCAGGGGCCAACTGGCAACAAATAGCAGCCCGGGAGTTTGCTGTCAAGTGGCCCCAATTGCACACACCAAATTAGAAATGACACGTTTCTCGATCAACGAATCATTTATTAATGATGGCACCTGCAACCTTCTATTACGGATTGGACCAGCCGTGTCGCTGCAGCTAAGATGACCTATTGAATATCTGTATACAGGCTATATAATGCTGGGGTTTGGAAAAAAAGACCGGTCCACCGGGAAAATTCCCGGACTTCCCAATGGCCCGTCCGCACCTGCGTAAAACCATCTGAATAAATGGTCACTTCAATGAAATAGCATAACATTGTTTCTTCATTATTTCATCACTTCTACTATCATACTCACCAGATAAACACAATTACTTGCCAATTACAAATAACTTGACTAGAAAATGCTTGATTTTTAAATTGATATTTATGATATACCATTACCAGGAACTGAATTCATTTACTGTAGTCTGCAGATGACACATAGTTCCAATTATAAAATACCAACTACAGCAATTAGATATATTGAAAAGTCATCCTTTGTCATCCAAACTCTTCTTGCAACTCTAAATGTAGTTATTAAGAATATTCAAATATCAGCTTACAAAATGATTGTGATTTATTAAATAAATTGTACCGCGTTTAAACTGTTACATTTAATTTGTTATTTTTTCAAATTACAAAATTTCTCAAAATTGTGCATGTTTCAAAGCCCCGTGATTTGAACTTTCAACTTCAAGTAGAACTAAAATGAATTCAACAAAACACCCTTAATTGCTCTTTAACTTTATCTCACTTATTGAAAGAATGTCCAGCATGACCCTTCAGTACAAAATTAATGTAATTGTCAAAAAACCTTCCTTAATAAACCACTGCAATTTCACCATTCTTAAAAGCCTAGAAGTCAAAATAGTTGGCTAGAAATTGCTAAAAGCTGTCTGGCGGGAAATGGGCAACAACTGACTGTTGTTGACTTCCCTTTAGTGGTCCGCAGCAGGGGAATTCCCATAGGCAAAGTGTGTGACATGATACCCAGCCCTCCTATTAGGCTGCTCTAAGCTAAGGATACAAAACAGTGAGGCCTGTAAACTGCTGCTTTCCATTGCTATTGTGATTGCCATTCACCGTTTGGTCATGTTTGTACCACCATTCAACTCCAATCCACACCAAATGGTATATTCCCTCAATTTTAGTAGTGGACACCTTGTCTTGGAAAAAAATTCAGCTAGCTTTCTCAAAGTATTATTATTATGTCTAGGGTTGTGTTTAATTTTTTATATTACATTTTCACCATTGCTTAAATCTCTTTAAACTCATAGTAATAGTCTAAACTCATAAAATAATTATTTAAAATAAATACCACACTACACTATAGGTGAGCACTATATTTTAAAATATTTGATTGATTTATTTGTTGTAAAGGAGGGGGGAATTATTCAAATTCTTAATTTTAAAACAATTGGACAGTGCTTTTCCCTATTCACAGCTGAATATATCAAATAATAAGGACTAATAAAGGATATACAATAGCATCTGTTTGCCCAGAAAGGTCAACTAAGTGCGTTCCTTGATGAGGCATCCTATGGACAGGGGTCTGAAAGTGACAGAATGATAGATACTGATATGTCAGGAAAATGCCAATTATCATCAGAGTTTCAGTCCAACTGCTGGGAAAGTGTAGCCAAACTCCTGCGGTAATGTGCATATATTTTGCCAATTATTGAGCTTAATTTCTATATTCTTCTAAAAGTGTGTGTGTGTGTTAGTTAAAATCACCTGCTCAGGTACTTTTTTTATTATAAGAATAAATATTTCAAGCTCCCAGGTACTGCCTGCTGAGAATCTAGATTGTGCCATCAATTCTAGTGTTCCGCTGAGCTGTAAACATTTCCAGAGCAATATTTATAGATAGTTTAACACTAACATTAACATTAAATTAGACCAAGGGTCACTAGCATTGTAAATTTTACACGACAATGCTTTGAAGAGCTTTTTAAATTTGAGGTATTCTAATTAATCTCTGGTGTTTTATGTTTCTCATCGTTCAGTTTGTGAAGAAAACAAGACTCTTCCTGTCTCTTGTGGCCAATGCACAAATAATAAGTAACAGGAGGTTAACGGAAAACAAGCCTGTTGTTTTTATCAATGCTATAAATTCATTATTCAGACTTATAATCTTCAAACTTTAAGAGAAAAGGTAATTTTAAAAGAACAGAACAACTTTTTCCAGGAGGGCGGATTCCACTAATCCACTGCAAGAAGCCAGAGAAATGCATGACAGGAACCTCCTTAGGACTCAACCCCAAATTTAGTCTGAAGATCAGTGCTCCATGGCATTTCCACATAAACTCCTCTACCGCCACAACAAAAGTCGGAAGAAAACAAATCCTAGCAAGCTGCAAGCTGATCTCATCACTTCTACAATTCAAACCTAAGTAAATACATGTTTCCAACATGCCCCTGTTCCCCATACACGCCAATTTACTTTTTACTTAGTCCACCCACATGTGAGCACTGAGGTCAAACTGTCCTTTCAAAATTTAGTTTATTTTCCTCAACTTCCTCAAATTAAATTTTCTGTCCGCCTTTTTTTACCCCAGTTGTATTATCCGTCCATATTGTTTGGTAAAGCTTAGGTTTTAAATAAACTTCTATATTTTTATCAGGTTGTCTGTGTTCATTTGGGACTCACCCAATGTGTCTGACTTGTGATTGGTGTCTCAACTGCCTCTAGTGAGAACTCTTTCTCTACCCTGACAAGAGTTCTAACACATTTCCACACTTGATGCTCAATGAGAAAAATAAAAATATCCCCCTACAACAAAGCAATCCCAGAATCTTAACATAGGACGATTTTTTAAGGGAGTTCTCGAAGAGAAAGTTAAAGCTTTTCCTTTGAAAAGCATCATCGCCGAATCAGTGGATTCGAACTGGACATCTTAACTTTTGATATTACTGTAAGAATTTGAATTGTCATAAACAGTTTTTTTTATCCGTTTAAGTTTACTTCTCACAGTAATTAACCTCAACTGAGGGTAGGCAGTCACATTTCCGTAAATACTACTAAACATACTGTATGTACGTCAGTGGTAGCGATAATGTGACTTAATGTCCCCTCTTGGCCCACCCTATGAGAGAAAGGTGGAGCCAGGCCTGGTGGACTGCTGCCTTGCCTGAACTTTCACTTACAACAGTACAATGTGATTTATTTAATTATTTTATAAATATTCGGACGGAACTTTAATACGTGCAAAGTAAATATGGACAATTTATCAGTGTTTGCTCAGGTAGAAATGCTCATGTCTGCAAAAAAACCTCTTTCAACTTTGGTTCACACCCCACATTCTGTTGATCAGTATATGGCTCTCTAACCTTCATTCAAACCTTCAAACTAAAACTCAAGTGATAGCGGACTGGGGAAATGTCCGGAGAGGGCAAAACATTTGGGGTTGTCCGGAGAGGGCAACACATTTAGGGTAGAAAAGATACAGAATTGGACACTACATTAATTCATTTGAATTCTGTTGAACTTAGCTATGGGGGGGTTGAACTTAGATTTATATAATTTACTCTTTATTTTTCAGGATTAAGAAATCGAATCAGTTTCCAAAAGCAAGGATTTACTTTACTTTACTAGATGTTGGTAGGTATTATCTGTTTAACAAAGAGCTGTCAGCCTGCTGACATGCCCACAGCCAGGACCTTCGTATGCACCTGAGTGTGGTTTCACTAATTATACCACACTCAGGTGCAATCCAGAGACCATAAAAGAGAGCTTGCAGAGTTGGCTGGAGAGGTAGTGGCTGAGCATTTGTTTGTTTTTGCAATTTATTAACAGTTTAAAAGTTGAATGTTTGACAGTTAAAAGCTGTAAGACTGATTTCCTGGAGAGGGTGTTTTTCAATAAAAAGTTTCTGCTTTGTTTGCCGGTTGTGTGTGTTTTGTCAAAGAAATGCCAAATAAACGGCGAAAACACTCCCTCTGCCCCCCTGTCTCCCGGATTGGGCACACCCCAGCGTGCTTCAGTGGTCTTTCTGTTACCATATGCCAACATTTTTTTAAATTCTCTCAATTTTAACACACACTAGAGGAATGGTTTTCAAACCAAAACTTAAAGATCCATGAAGTGTCTCATTAGAATTAACCACTGATTGAGTGTGACCAAGATGAAACCTGACTCTCTGCAGAGACCTTAACTTTGGATTTCCTGTAATTTTATCCTGTCGTTGAAAAATTCCTTTCTGTATATGCAACTATTTTTCGGTGTTTGGAATACCTCTTTTCATTTATATATATATATATATATATATATATATATATATATATATTGCTCAAAGAGTTATAAATATTTGTGTCCTCTTGGATGAGAAGGTTTGAAATGCAGTAGCATTGATGGGTGATTTCAGCATAAGCAGGAAATGAATAGAATATAATCAAAAACAATCAGGTCCACATAATAAATTAAAGCAGTGTACAAATTTGCCCCATGTTGTATAAAAAAAAATCAGTAAATACTTAGCATACAGCTTCCAGTGTGAGAAAAATAAAAATAAAAAATAAACACAGGATACCTGATTACAAAAAATAAAATACAGCTTCCTTTAAACTACTGCAACATTTTTTTATTGTTAGCAATGATCATTCTTAGCCAAGACAAATAGTTTCATCGATGTCTGGGTAAGACAGCATCTTCTTCCTTCCCCATACAAGCATTCAGTGAAGAATTATGGTAGTCGAAAAACTTCTCCTGCTCCTGTTCTCTTGATTATCCAGAATAAAGCATCTACAGAAGCATTCAATGAAGAATTATGGTAGTCGGAAAAACTTCTCCTGCTCCTGTTCTCCAGTGTTTTCATTGTAATTTATGTTTCAAATTATCCCTTGACCTAGGTTCTTTGTGATGTCATTTTTATCGGAAATCATGTCATTTTTATTAATTTTTCTATCGTGTTGTAGTCTTGCTACAAAACAGCAATTCAAAGCATATAAATAGGTCATATTTTTCCCTTCAATTTGCTGCTGTTTCATGTTTAGTCAATTCTATTTTTGGGAATGAGAACATAGTTCATACTTGACCAAAAATCACTGAGACACCTACCAAAGATCAGATGGAGAAATTAAAGTAGCACAACACTGTGGAAATTAACTTAATTTCCTCAGTGCTCCGAATCACGTGGTTCCAACATTTCTTTATGCCCTGTGGCAAAAAGCCATTAGCCAGCATTACAGTAAACAATCCAGAGGGGATGCATCTGTCAGCACCTAGTTAATGTACCTAAACGTGGTTCAGTTAACAACTAAAAACTTCAAAAGAGTAGTAGGCAGAGCCGCTGGGAATAAAGTTATGTGTTGGCTGAAACTGTGCAGTTTTCCTATTAGAAGATAAGCTTTTTTATTTATTTATCATTTGCAACTGTATTAATGTAATATAAAGTTTAAATGTTTAGTAAAATAAATAAACTAGCAGCCACAACCCGGGTAGTTTTCCAAATTCAATTCATATTCTTTCAGGTTACATATTGACTGGGAATTAAGTATTTAATCATTCTAACATTTCTGTTAGAGGTTTTTCAGCAGATTCATAGAAGAATAAAATAAAACTAAATTTGTTTATTTGTTAATTGTGGAAATCTATGTGATAGGTATTTATGCTTAAATGGCCTATTATTTTTATTTCTATGTTGCTTGATAGCATTTTTTTTTTACAGAAAATACAGAAAATTAGAAAATATTTACCATTTCGGGTTGTTTGTAGCACATGCACTTGTGGCTGTGCAGAGTGTATGTTGGCCACATCTTGAAAATAAAATAACTAAAAAACTCTGTGTTGTCACCTGTTGACTTCTAGGTCCTCTATCTAACACAAAAGGATCCGTAGTATTTTTAACCAAACGTCAACTAACTTAATTTAGGTGTTCATATCTAGGCTGGGACCAAATCAATGCTTTGACAATCTGCTAATCACACTTTATGTTAGGTCACAGTTAAGTAAAGTGCGAGTATCAGGTTGCTAAAGTTTTGACTTGCTCCCAATCCGATTCTGAAGTCTGATGGTAAGATATTTCCTTAATTTAAAACCTCCTTTAGGGGTTTCACAATGATCCCCACAGCTCATGAACCAGTTGTACAAACTGCTTAGAAATAGCATTTTTGACTGCATTTCTAGATCCCAAAGTAATGCAAAACGTTAAGGCTGATACATTTACAATGAGGGTATTATGAGCTTTTTAATGGATACTAAATTTAGGTGTGTATTAAAAAGGCTATTTCCTTGACATCTGAAACAAAACATTTTTTTTTTAAATATAAAGGCGAATAAGAAGAAACTTTAACCCATAGACTATATTAACAATGTACAAAATCAGACTTAGGTTTATCATGGCATACTGGTTTGAATTGACTCACGTGAAGGATCTGACAGCCAATAAAAGTTGTCTAAGCAATTTCTGTAGTACGGTTTTACTTGCTGATGATCCCACTGGAGGAAGCACAAGAAATAGTTTGGATCACTGTAGGCATCTTGCTCGCAGAGATGATAAAAATCCATGACCTTGGTTCAGGTTATTTGCATAATTGCGAGATATGTAAGAAAGCGAGGCATATAAGAATAGGTGTCATAGCCAATGGTACCCCCCATAGCTGAATCAGTCTTCAGGAGGCCATACAATCTTGGAACAGAAAAAAAAAAACAGTTTTTTGATTAGTTGCCCTGGCCTTCTCTGCTGCCCCCCATGCTTACTGACAGCTGTTTCCTAATGAACTCTGCTCTTTCCCATACAGACCTCATGTGATAATGAGGTGCTGCCCAAAAGCTCAGGCAGCAAGGGAGCGAAGTCAACAGCTTTGAGCTGACCTCCTTAAAAGGTTTCTCCCCTCTGTTCTCTTAGAGAGCTTGAACTGCCCTTCAACATTTGACTAGAAAGCTTCTGGGAAATGCACAAAGCTATCATGAAATTAAAAGAAAATTTATATATATATATATATATATATATATATATAATACATAATATACATTTGAGGTAACGCATAAATATGCCAAAGACATTTTTTTTTATATACATACATAAATTCCTTTTCTCATAGGGTTAGCTGCTCTTTTCAACATATACATTAACATTGAATCACTAATAGCCTCAATACATTGGAATATTTATCTTTAATATTCATGTAAAGTTAAACTGAAAGCAGTGCACTGGGGATCCACTGTGCATGTGTACCATGGAAGCTCTTCCCATTTAGGATTAACTGAGCTGTTAATTGAATAAGAGCTATGGATTTAACAGCATTTGACAATTTAGACGGTTTACCTGCTGTGCATATTTGAAAGAAGCTGTTGTTGAATATATGTTTTTGCTACTAAAAAGATAGTAATGGCATTTCTTATTTTGTTACTGCAAATTCGTTTTTTTAACATATGTAATACCGGATTAAATTTGATTAATAATTTGATTGTCTTTTTAGGGTTCAAAAAGTCCTCAATTGAAGCCGATTATTCCCAATTAACATGATTATACATTCCTTATCTGATTACTATATAAACTAACCATGCAAACAAATAACAGTCTTAAAGAATTGAAAACTTCTTCCTTTAAGGGCAGTTTTCAATAAACAAGTCAAATCTAATTAATTGAGAAGTAGGTTAGTACAAAATTCGGCATACAGAGGACCAGGTCCAAGGCCTGATTTGGGAAATAACAAATTTTATCATCCGATTAAAATGACAATGCCCTCTATACGTCTGAACAATATTTGGCTTTGGCTAATATGATTATTGCACATTTACAAAATAATATATCTTTGAGGGGCAATGTTAGCAATTTGGTTGGTTAATATAAACTATTTGACATTTGGTTGGATAAAAGCATGCTTTATGCTCTAAACCCTTTGCGTTCAATGTTCTTTGGAATCTCAGGAAACAGTAAGCTGCACTAAATTTGTAGTATGAATAAAGGACCTACAAAGTCTGAGTGCTTAAGGTAGTTATGATAAGATAAAATGCAACACATAGGCTTATGGGTTTAATCTAACCTATGTCAGGACTCTGACTGTCCCACGATAAATCAGGAAGAAACGTGACGTACCACTTGCTGTTTCCCAGATCCCTGCAGATATTAATTGCTATGATTATAATCATTTACATAATTTTGTGCCTGTGTAAACCTTCTGCTTCGCCCCAGGATCTCATTAATAAGGCCTATCATCCAAGTCACATAATTTGTCATTGTCATTCAAAATCACTAAACTGGACTTTGTTCATATACGTTTCAATAAAAGTAGATCTCTTTTAATTTCCTCTCCCCTTTAGTATTATTGTTAAAGGTTTTATTCTGATGGAAACATATTACTATGCTCAGTAGGGAAAGGTGCATTATAATGCATTTGAACTACGTGCAAAAGTTTTAATTAAACTAATTTGAAGAACATGATCAGTTATGCATCGATGCCTGATATGGTAACCGGAGAACTACATTTCAATCATTTTTGGCTTTCACATCTGCCTTGGCTACACAACTATAAAAAGTAGAGTAATCGTAGCATATATAATATATGGAATTAAAATAGTTTCTTCTATGTACTAAATAAATACTGTGTGTAACATCTGTCATTCGTGGCCATCTTTGTGTTAACAATAATTATTACCGTGTTAGCCAAACTCCGTTTGCAATGTATGACAGCATCATCCCTTTTCATAGTGCAGACAAAATTTAAGAAGATAATGAAGTAAAGAAAAGCCTTATGGTTGATATTAGAGCAATTTTGCGACCACTTCAATTAATAGCAAATCCTTCTGGATCAGTCGATGTGCAGTTGTGACAATTTGAATGATTTCCCCTCTCACCAGGATGTTTTGCAGGAAGCTTTAAACATATTGTGCTTTTTTCTCATTTGTGGCTATAAATTGTCAGGTAAAAAAAGACATTTCCTAGAGGAGGGTTACTCTGTAGTCTGGGTGATCCTTCTGTGATTCAAAATTCCTTTAGTTGCCTAAAAATGGCAGCTAACTATCTGATGATTGTGACTGTGTAACTGAATTATTATACTAGATATTAGGGCTACAAAGACACCACTAGGGTTACTCACCCAGACTCTGGGCCTGACTAATGCTGTTGCATCTCTTGTCATCTTCCAGTACCAAATTCCAGTGTTCAAATTCAGGATTTTATTAATTAAGAATGTATTACTCTTGAGTTTACGTATTTTTAAGCTAATTTGAGACCACTGATTATTTTGTTTGAATATTTAGAGGAAGCATTTTTTTTTTGTTTTTTTTTTTTTAACCAAATCCAATAATAAAATACAGCAGTAAAAGACTATAACTGGGACCAAATCAAAAGTTTGTCAACCAGCTATTCTGATTTAGTTCTGATTTATTGTATATGATAGCGTTCTACTAGCGTTCGCAAGGAGCTTATTCCGTCTACTCATAAAAAAGAAAAACAGTGTAAAGAGCGATTAGTCGGTTGGCCAGATTTTTATTTGGTCTCAGTTTGATCACAGTTTGGCACGACCTAATTTAAGTTGTGGAAATGTTAATGCATTGCATTTTTAAAAGAATTAATATCATGGATCAGTTTATAAATTTGTACTGAACATATGAGCGTTGCCATTGTGACTGATGTCCTCAAGAAAACCTAATCCTTTAAATATTTCTATTGGTTACCAAACTAGATACATTTCCTGGTTGCCCTTGCGTGGCAAAGCCTGCTGGTGAAGTCAGACGGGTTCAGTGATCCTATCTGCATTCACATATGGAGCTGATGAAGGTAATCACTAGCACTTGTGCGAGAAAAATGAAAGAACAGACCCATTATGAAGGAAAGTACAAAAAAAAAAGTTAATATTGCTCCATAAGTACAATGTATTAATCAAAGCAAACATGTCCCCTTATGGCTGTAACTCATGAATTCTATGCCTGCAGACAAGCTACCTTTGTTTTGATTTGACAACCTACTAAATTAAGGTACACATGGCATCATTCACATCAATGAATAAGGCGTTTGCATTGTCAAATGGCAGTTATGGAATGATATCTCCTTTCATCATTGGTGTATTTGCACTCAGGCTCTCAATAACGCTAGTGAATTGCATTATGTGTAATTTTTAGTACCAATGTCAGGTTTCCCAAAGAAATGTTAATCAGTACAGCTGTAAAAAATAAATTAAAATAAAATAAAAACATTCAACATATGTAACTGTAGATGGAAGCACTTAAAGGACTAAAGAACCAAAAGTAATGTGTAAGCCGCATTATTTTCAGCTTAAACTACCGCAATTTTTTATCTCCAATGGAATAAAAAAAAGTATATTTGTGTTAGGTTAGCTAGTGTGAAATAATACATTAAATTAAGTTGTAAACAAGCCTTTTCTCGTTGAAATGGGGCATACTATCATAGCGACCGACAGACAACTAGCCTGCCAAAAAGACATGTTGAAAAAAATTGTTATACGCCATGCAGGATTTTTGGAAATTCCAATACATATCTAAATGGATTTATTAAGATGTTATGGAATCCAGCAGCAGAATATTAAACATAAAAGTTAGTTTCTTCAAATCAAATGCATATGAACTATGATGGATAACTTTTACAAAAGTTATGATGACTACTGTCGAGTAAAGTTTTTTCCGCAGTTTTCCAATGTTACAATTGGTCAACATTGTCGAAGACCATGTATCTTGCGTTTAAATGTTTATGTTACAGTTTAAATTCAGAGAGACATCTTTGACAGGTTATGATTACTGTGCATGGACGTTACCTTTGTCTAATATAATGCATTTTTTTAACATTTGCTCGCCAGCATAAACTCTTTTCAACCATTTTTTCAGTTTCAAAATGTGCAAAACCCTGAGAAATTCCTAAATTATTTTAGGTGAAAATACTGGGCAATGTGTAAATCTGTGTTGATTTATTAAAGGAAATATATATAGCTGATCGAAAATCTGGCACAGATAACCTCAATCCTTTTTGCTTTTGGCCTGGTTGCATGGAAACATAAACTCCATACACATGCTACATCCTATCTCTTGAAGATTTTGTTAGAGTATGACTAGATTGACATAATCATGTTGCTGTTAAATTAGTAAAAATGCTGCAAAATTTGAGTTTTTTGCCCAACAGGTGGCAGAGCCAGTGGAGAGTTCCTATGAAATTGAATTGTGGCACGCATACTGTGGGGCCATGCCCACTGGCAGTCCTGAATCAGCAAGCCGTCCTGAAAACATGCTCCTCATTCAGAGCCAGTTTGACATACCTGAGTGTGGTTCCCTTGATAAGACCACACTGAGGTGCTTCCAATTAAAGACTACAAAACACTTTTCATCCCATACTCAGAAGGCCAGGATTGTGTAGATGTGACAGAATCCTCACTGGGGAATACTGTCTTTTACATAGAGCAGATGACTCTGGTTTCTGATTTCGGTGTCTTGTTTGGTTCTTACCACATAACTATTGGGTTGTGGGGCTTTGTTCCCCACCAACAGCTAGCCTGTCTCAGCTGCATTCTGGCTGTTTAGCCCAGATGGATTGGTGTTAGCCATCTAAAGCCTCTGTGTGCCATCACCCTTTTTTCTTTATAAGAGCTGTGTGTATATGATGCTGACCATGGAATTGCAGAAAGGATGTTTTAATGGTGTTTAAAAAGTTACTTTTTAGTTATTAAAATAAGTTATTTTCTTAGTCTAGCCTGCAATGATGACCTCTGTTAGGGGCCTGCACCTGATGCACCTGTTATTTGCAACTATCATGACAACGCATTTGTCCAATGGCTCTGTGTGCGCCATGGAGGAGAGGTGAGCATAAGAGAGAGTGCCAATGGCAAATAACAACTCGCCATGCTTGTAGGTGACATCTAAGCAGTTGCCCTGCATATACTTTGTTGTAGAAGAGTGGAAAGCTCTGTGAAGATGCTTTTGAGGGGTCCTGATGGGAGACTGCTAGTCTTCATGGCATGCAACGTATGGCACTCAAGCACCAGGACAAGTGTGTCCTTTTAAATCTGAGCATATCTGGTGTCAGCTTCTGTAAGAGCTCTGTACGAGTAAGTAACTTCTCTGTTGCACACGACACCCAATCCATGGAGGCATCAGCTGAAAGCAATTCTGGTTTACGAGGGTCATTAGAGCCGGGCTTTGAAGTAGCTCCTTGACCTTTGCAAAGACACTTTGTTTTGGTCCACTCTACATCCACTCTGCATCATGATGGAGTAGATTTCTCAAAGGGGCTGACACTCACTTTATGGCCTCCTTTACAGGTGTTACAACACCCAGCTGTTGAATCCTCTCCAGCTCCTTAGCAACTGTATCTTTCATGAAAAGAGAGATTCACAGCAGGTTGGTTGGAGTTGTTAAGTATCTTATGATAGAATACTGGTAATTCTGCGGCAACAAAAAAGGTCTGTGACCTCCCTCCCCATCGACAATACGGTGGATCTCATTGGAGCAATCTAATGGTGCATGTTTGTTAATTTTTAAAGCAGCAAATTTGATTTTACATTAGCAGTTACAGACAGGTGAGAAATTAAAGAAAAAATCTACATGAAGTCTCTCAGCAAGGTGTTGGGCCACCATAAGCTGCCAGAACAGCATCAATGAACTTAGGCATATATTCTAAAAGTCTCCGGAACTCTACTGGATGGATGGAACTCAATTTTTCCAAAATATATTCCCTCATTTGGTGTTTTGATGATGGTTGTGAAGAGCTCTGTCCAAAATCGCCCATAGGTGTTTAATCAGGTGTTAATCATCAAACAGTGACCCCGGTGACAAACAGTGTCAATTTTTATCTTTTATATTGCCATTTTTCTGACCAATTTTGAGTTGTTGATAAAGTCCGATTTTCTGTAATTGCCTAACGTCGTCATTTTCAACAACACATGTCAAGTTTGTTCATCAGATTTCCAAAATAAAATTTGTTTTGGAGTGAAATCTGAGGTTTTTGTCTGGTTTCTTGTTCCTTGTTTTAACACTCATATTACATTTTTTAATGTGTAGAATATATCCCTCAATTGTTTTAAAGTACCTTGTGGTTTTATGTCTTGTTGAAAGAGAATGTGATGTTTTTCTCCACAGCATCAGGGTCAGCTAGGTAAAGGATTTAGATCTGCCGGAGAGACTTGCTAAGAAATAGAAGCACACTTTCCTTCTAAACTTAATCCAGATTTTGACAACTGAGTGGGTCCATGCACTACCAGGTAATTCTGGCACCATGTATATGGTAATGCCTAATGTAATAAACTCCTAAGTAAATGTGTCTTTCTACGTTAATTTATTAGATGAGATGAACTGAGCTAACCCAAAACCTGGCACTGATGATCTTTCTCCATTCTCCCTTAAATCCTTTCTGACTGTGACTACGTGAGAAAAATATCTATTATATTGATCTTTAACTTGTATTTGCATACTGAGTTAGGTGCCACCATTACTTCTGTTTATGGCAGGGTGTGTTTACAGTTTACACATTAATCAGCAAGATGCTTTTTTGAGGAAAAGCAGGTTTTGTTTATTGAAGTTTGATGACATCAGTTAAACGAATGCAACTGGTGTTTCAGCAGTAAAAATATTGTAACGAGCACACTCCGCTTCCAACTCTCACTTCCTCACTCAACCACGCACCCCTCATGTGCACACCAACCAATCCTCACTCTCTACGAACCTGCATGCCTTCCTAACATGGCATAGCGCAACCTTACTCGGCTACAAGGAGATCTGATTGGCTAACTATATACAAGACCGGCCCCCGGACAAGTCAGTTTAAGCAATGCATCCTTAACCTATCCGTTGCTATCCTCAACCTAGCTCAGGTCTCACAATTGCCAGTGCAGTGGTCCAAAGGTGCTGCAGGTTTTCAAGGTACCGTTCAATTAAGACTTGAACCCTGAAACCCAAGGTGTGTATTTATAATCCACATAACGACGCCAATGAAAAGATTAAGGGCTGTGGACTAACAAAATCCAGCAGACCCTGCGGCCTGTGAGGACTGCAGCTTGAGAGAGCCCTACCCTGTGTGAATGAGGTAGATTTAGTACCAAATTCTAGACTATTGCAGAGCTAGCTCTTTGCCTCTCTTTATTCTTTTCAGCAGAGTACTTGTATCAGTGTTGATCCCTGCTGTGATTTATTTCTCTCCTCATCTTCCATCCCCACTCATTCCGAAAGCTTACAGTGAAGTACTGCCAGTCAATAAACATTTTCCACAGGTTTGCTTGTCTGTCAGTCTTGACAGTCTTGTTCAATTAAAATGACAGAGGGTATATTTTTTGTATAATGTCGTCTAAAAGTCTTCATTCAGTATGACCTTTTTCTTAATTTCATAGCAATGTGATGAACTCACACACAAGAAAGACACAATGAAATTCCATTTCAAATAATACCATGTATATTTCCCATTAGACACTAGGTATCATGTCATAGAAAATGACTCATATGTTTAAGAAACAAGCATTCTACACAAGTTTATATTAATTTCCGTACTAATTAAGTACTAACATGTTTCCACCATAAAATTCCATGGTCTGATAACTCTTTTTCACACATCTGGACCGGTCTATCTTTGGAGAAAGCCAAAGGAAGCCTTCAATTCACACTGCCTTTTATTTCTGTTGCGCATGGTGGATCAGTTTTTATATGGACAGCAATTTCATGACAATAATTGGGACCGATTATTATTCAACACAACATTATTACGATTAAGGAATAAAACACTATTTTAGGCCTCCATGCACTCAAGATGCATATTTCAAGATGATAAAGCACAAATACAAATTGCTTAACAGATTCAAGAGTGGTTTTCATGAACACCAGGATGAAATCATTTTGATGGCCTTCCCAGCCACCAGATCTTAACATTGAAGAATGGTCCAATATCACATTAGAAATATATTCAATTTATTCTAAGACTGGCTGAATTTGTTCTAAAGGCAGAGGGCGGTCCAACAACTCATCATTTAAATAATGAGATTTCCAAATGAGATGCAGTTTATTAACTTTTCAAAAGTCTTTTCAAGCTATCATTTTAGTAATTTAGTTTTCTAAGAATTATCAACAGAAAAAAGTCAGTAAATATGTGTGAAATCAGATTAAGTTGTTAAGATAAAAGGTTTTTGGGGCCAGTTTAGTTCAACAGCAGGAGGCACAATTTCTTCAATAGTTTTAATCTTGGCTGCAAAAGCATTGTCTCCAGACTAAATGATTTAATCCTCAGAGTGTACATCAAAGCCACCCACCAGGTGGTGTTCCTCTTCACAGGCAACTGAATGTCAAAGATCTTGTTAGATAATTGTTGCCAAATGTAAAACAAAACTGTGTTGAGACGATAACATTCTGTCAAGGCACCCCATACGTGTCTTAGAGCCAACTGATCTAAATGACGAAAGAATCTGGCACCCAGTTAAAAACACGGTTTGGCAAATTTTGCTGCAGTGGCTGGTCAACAAAACAGTCATTCATCCAGAAATAGTCTCTTACTATTTTTATTTAACCTGTGTTCAGATTCACTCTAAGCAAAAATTAAACAGTAAATGAGTTCAGCAGTCTAATCTTCTTCTGCTTCCAGATTAAGCTTACTGAAAGAGAATAGCTTTATATTATAAGTGGATTTCAAACTTAGTAATTTAAAATTAAATTTATAATTATAACAACTTGGAGACATTCAAATTTTTTTTTTAATAAAGTATAGAAAAATATATATTATATCCTATGTACTTAAAGGAAAAAAAAAACACACTTTTTTTTCTTTTCAAAATCTAATTTCACATCTTTGCATAGACTTGCCTTTTTATGCATTACCTTTGTAATACTAAATATAATGACGCTACACTAAAGCTGAAATGATAAATGACAAATAGCTATTGGATAAATCTGATTACTTTACTGAAAAGTAAATGTATGTTTAATTGCCCAGTCAAATATATTCAAATTAAAGGATATTATTAAGTGATGAGGCTGCTTCTTCTTTTTTTTTTTTTTTGATTGGGCACAGTCAATTGTTTTTTATTTCTTTTTCTTTTTTTATCCAGTAACTTAAAAAAAAAATCATATTCATTAAGTTACTGGAGAAAAAAAAAAAATCCCCAGATAGATTTTTTTCTGTCTGTATCAATTTTGTTACGCATACCAACACCCCCCTCCCCAACACAAATACTTCTCATAGTTGATTTACATTGCTGTGACCTAAGCAATTTTCCTCCAAGAGGCTGTTGTCAGATACATTATGTCTTATTTATTTGTGCTGATTATGGCTTTAGCTGCATTAATTCATCCCCCTATCCACGTAGTAATCATCCAGGGAACAGGGAATTATTAGCATCCTACCCTAAAAGATCCTGTGATTACCAACAAGTGTAAACGATACCTCAACAACAATAATTCAACATTCAAAACTGTACTTAATTGTATGGTGGACACTTGCATTGTTTGAATAAAGATAAGCAAATATTAAAAACCAAATTTTTTTGGTTTTACTAATGAATTGATTGAGCTCTGCATTAATAATTAATCACTTCAAAACACTTCCCAGTGAAAATATAAATGTATAACGATTTATATAAATATAATTATTGGAAGCCTTCCCCGTGATGAAAAATATACATGTTTCCACTTATTTCTCTTTGACAGGATATTAAAGTTCTATGATTCGAGAAAAATGATAAGTCCAAATTGGTCTGAAGCAAACCACATTCTAGCACTTAATGCACAAATCCATCAGTCAACAGAGGAATAAGGTACTGTAGCATAAAGAATTGGGGGCATAATTGATACAATTCTGTGAGGAGTCATGATCTAGGTCTGTGATAATGGATGTGCAAGAGTGACAGGGTATTAATTTGCAGGACGCAGATTGTAAGTCTCTCAGCAATGTACACCTTATTGAATGTGTGCGAGCAGTATTAACAACTTATGAGTCCAGGATATGAGATGCTGCCACAGTTGCTTCTAGTACATTTCAGCTTGGATGCATGCAAACATGTTTACACTACAGATGACTTGTGCTTCATGGGATCCTCGCAAATGCATAGATTTTTGCTTTGAATTTGTAAACAAAAGCCATGTATACTTATAAGGTAGTACCCAGTTACTCTAAAACAGCGCTACACTGATATCTGTTCTCTTGTGTGCGATGCCAGGCAAATGTGAAACATTAGGGTATCTTTCATTTGTATACACCTCATTATTTTTCATGAGTAAAGTATTAAAATGATGAGTTAATGGACTGAGGTAAACATGAGGGTGTATTCATCATAAGGGGTTCATTTTGTCTTTGGAATCACAATAAATGGGTTGCTCAGATTCCTTTATTTTTTATTTCTTCAACTTTTACTGTTCATGAACAGATAAATAATGTACCAGGTATTATTCATGGGATAAAGCCATTTTATGTTCCTATTTTTTTGTTTTTGTTTTTATACCACTTAGACAAAAACAAATTACTCTGATCCTAACAGGAACCCTCTCTCTCTCAGTAAATAAGCTAAAGAACAAAGAAACAATGACAGTTACGAGGAAATTGAGGTGTACATTTTATCTGCAAAAATATGGAAGACAGACACATCATATTTTCTATGACAGAGGATGTCATCGCTACATAATGGAGTTCTTTGGTGATAAGACATATATCAGAAATACATAACCTTCACGATTACCTCAATGAGGAAAAAAAAAACAGTTTTCTATCAAACTGACCCTGGTACTGAGTTGCATGAAAGAAAAGAAAAAAGACACTGTCTTTATTCAGTTAAATTTGCCATACAACAACATTGTCTGTTTAACGGGTTTAATTTTATACATATAAAGGTTGAATGAAACATTAAGGATGCATAAAGGAACGTGTTGTGTATATTTTATGTGCAATTGTATCCAAAACTTCCAAACCATAACCTGCCTGGACAGGAATAAGTGTTCAACTTAATACTCAAATGCTACCTCTGTCTACTGTCTGTATGGCATTAACTCAAGTTCAAAGTTTAAATATCAAATTAAATACATTCCTATATTAATTGCCTCTGTTAAGGTCGGTAAAGACTCTTGCCTGAACGCAGATTGAGGCCTATGAGCTAAATTTTGCAGGTTGGATTTTGCAGATTTGCCGAGAGAGAGCACATCAGTTGCTGCCCGTGCTAGGGTGGGTGAAAATCTGCAGATTAAACACATTTTGCAGCCAACCACTAGGCCTACATAACTTGTACACACACAACTTTGCACTATTATGTAACATTACTGATCAAAGTTTGTCAAACAAAACCATGAAACTAACCAGATCCAAGTCGCTTAAAGAAATCACTTTCATAATTGCTTAAAATCGCCTGATGCACTTTAGATGCCTCCATTAAACAGCTGAAGACAGACAACCTTGAACACAGAAATAGAGGGATTCAAATGTGCAAGGACTGTGTCAGCGAATCTGATCAGTAAGCAAACATTACTTATTTCTAGGGTGAATGAATAGCACGCACATTTCTCCAAATTGCAGAGAAGGTACAGACTACTATTTCCTTAATATTATTATTAAGTATGACTTAATATAGTTAGATCCATATTAGCAAATCATTTAGAAATAAGGAAACAGTCTGAATGCTTTTAAAAGCACCGATCACTGAATTGCATTTGTTAATTTGGAAGTACAATGGGAGAAATTCATAACCAAATGATATCTAAACATAACACCCTGGAATGAACTCTAGGTTCTGATAGCGTTTAATCTTCAGTCAGCACAGCACTATTTAATCATTTTACTTAGTTTTTTCAATAACTAAAGGTGTCATTTTTATGAGTCAGTCATGTATGGTTCAAAATCTTACCCGGAGACACAAATTTATTTTTACTTATACTTTACTTATACAATTTATTTTTACTTAAACTTTTTGCCTTTCATATCCAGATGCCTAGCCTTTACTTTTTAGCCATCTCCATTATTTGATTTTTTATTTTTAATGTTCACTCTACTTGATTCCATGACTGAGGAGGCAATTCTTGAAATGCACCATTTGCCATATAAAGACAAAACTTGCATTCTGTAAAAATTGTGTATTCTGCAGGTAATCCATTTTTTTATTTGTATCATTGAATACCTTCCTCCCTTTATAGATATGATTTGACAGGAAATCTTTGAAAGGCAGCACAAAGCTAACTGCCCAGAGATTTCAACTGTCTCTTTTTGCTTGAGGAAACGCTGAGCAGTGGCTTTCTATTAGGCAAAACACATGGAGTTCTGAATCCCCTTCCTGTTCATTCAGGGCCTGGTGTGAGGCTGTCAGCTCTCTGCATCCCAGGCTGTCAGACAGGGCCTGTTATTCAGTACCCTCCTTCAGGGACCAAAGGGAAAAAAAAAAAAAAAAAACTTTCTGACAGTACTTTAAGTCAGTACTTTAAGAATATTCACTATATTGTCAGCATTCCTGAGGTAACTGACTCCGCATTTTGTGTGTGCTAATCAGGATCAAATGTATTATCCAAACAGACACTAATTTACAGTACAATTTTTTATTTATTTTTATCAGAGCCGTGCTGACATAAACTTCACTTCTGGATTGCTTCTGTCAAACTGTGAGATGACTGTAACTGTCGTTAGCTACAGAATAATAAAGCTCACAGCACTGACAGGTGTCCAATCATGATTTGAAAGATTTATTTCAAATTGCGAGCTTGCAGATCAGTTTGCTCCAGCCTTTACAGCTGAATTTCAAAAACCAAAACCAACTGAACGTCGTTGTATGAAGCAAAAAAAATAATTCACAATTCATATTTTCTTCTAAGATTAGCAAGTTCTCATACATTGTTCTAATGTTTCTGGTTATCAGATAAGTCAGCAAATATCATGCATAATTAAAAAAAAATATATATATAACCTCAAATCATGTACATGAGCGGAGATGCTTTGGTATACTCATAAATTATGTTTTTTGAACCGCAATCGTCAGAACCAGGTTCAGAACCACATACCTATCTGTTTATAATCTTCTGATCTTGGCTGCCATCTTATTTTTGACAGTATAAGAAGATATTTTCAGTCGTCTCCCTAAACCTACAGAAATAAGTCAGTTTGACAAAGACAAAGGCTAGTTACCAAAACTTTGAACATTTCATAGACTGCGACTTGACAAGATGATTGTCGAAATCTGATGCCAGCTAGTTACCCTTATCTTTGAGATTTCCCCAGCTATCTGGTTAGTAGCTGCTAATCTATCTATCTATCTATCTATCTATCTATCTATCTATCTATCTATCTATCTATCTATCCAGCAATCTATTTCAAAATACTTTTTTACATTGGTGTTTGACAACTATCAGTCTCCTGAAAATCCATATCACAAGGATAAACATTTTTCCTAACTGTTCCTTAACTGAAAAGTCAAAGAGCAACTGCAAAGCTGGCCAAGTGTTATCATTATTGGTTTGGTCTACACTCTAACATCAAAATGGCATACAACAGAGCAAAATCTCAACCTTATGTTTGAGTTATAAACTCATCAATACTGTCGCGATCTCAATGGTAATGCCACACAGAAAGGACATACCCTCTGCAAAGAAGGTGTGCTCAGATACGGAGATAGAAAGAAACCTCTTACTATCCTGCCCAGTACCACTCTCACTCCTTACGCCTTGCAAAGAATTTGCACAAAGCCTTAAGAAGGACGTCTGAGGTTGAAAGCATTTGCCTACCACTAAAAACTAAAACTAGCTCGATAGCATTAACTTCAAAAATGTTGTATGTGTCTCTTTTTGTATGTACATTTTTTTGGTGTATTCAAAGAAAAAAATGTCTTGTAATTTTTGTATTTGGAAACAGTAGCGCTCCTGGGTGTGCCCAGTCCAGTGGTGGGCAGAGGCATGGAGACTGGGCTTTTGTTGACAACATTTACTTGGCATTATTAATGAGACTACTTACAGAATACAACAATCTTGTATACAAAATCAACCTATCGGGGGTAACACTAACATAAACAGTCTTTTAAACAATACAATAATTTAAACTTAAATAATAAACACATCCCACCAATACGTCAGCCACCAAACCACAGACAAATCCAATCAAAGTAACCTTTCTCTCTGACCCAGCTCTACTGGCTCTTTTAAAGAGTTTATGTTTGCACCCAAATGTGTTTACCATCAGAGGAACCACACTCAGGTGCACAACCTGAGTCTTTCTCAGAGACGTGGCCCCCGGCTTAAATTAACATTATTTCATATATGTGCTAGTGCAGCAGAGTCATCATTTCCTGAGCTTGATAGCTCCTACACTGCCTACACTACCTGATATATATATATATATATATGTATGTTCACCTCTTTTGACCATGTAGTGTACAGTAATCTACATAAAAGTGTTATTCTGAAAGTCAGGAAAGGGAACTACTAAACAGTCCTTCCATGGATACAGATATTGCATATCAGGCTTTACCATTTTAAGAAATCTAGCTGTTTGGAATTGAAAGACAATGTACTATTCTTGGTGTCAGATGTTCTACATGTCTACATGTCCATTACAAGAGTTGCACACACAAACACAAAAACACAGATGTTTCTGTCTCATTTCCCAACAGAGTTTTCCCCCCATAGAACCTTACTTATAGCGTGCTCCTGAAAAAAACACACAAAAAATAGACACTTGTCGACTACTTAAGTGTTGAAAATATAATTGCATATCTGCCACTCATGGGAAAAAAAGCAGTAGGCTATACCCAGTGTGGAAATTACTTTGTCTGTGACCACAACACATTATCGCACCTGGGGTGTTTCTGAGCTTTTAGCACATAGGAATCGACTTATTGCTGCAAAAAATTATTTTGCCATTGTAGCAAAATTGTCTTATAAACAATATTTTTTAGTAAGTCTAATAATCCGCTTTCTTAAAATTTTAAATAACAAATTGATCAACAAATGAATTGTTAAATACACCGGAAAATTAATTAATTAATGTTTCCCTGAAGTTTGTATCGACCAACAATGGGCCTTTTATGTGGGGTTATCAGATGGCAGTCAGGCAGCAGCAGAAATAGGCGTAAAGACAAGTTATTTTCCTTAATTTTGACCTAAATTTATTATTAAGGTGATTCATTGTGTGCTGTATAGAGAATGGAATGCTGGAAGGGCAAGACAGAAGCATTAATAATATGTGTAATTATATTAGCATTAATAATCTACGTTCAACAATGTAGCAGTATGACAGGAACGTGTGGATCTCAAGGTCGTATGTGCCAAACGCACATACAGGGTCAACTTAGAGCCTCCAACAGACCTATTCCGAATAATGCCATACTGAACAAATATCAATCTGATTTAGATCTCAGTCACAAGACCAGGCACTGTCCAAGCATAGGCTGTCCCGGTAGCACACTGAGACAGTAAAGATGGCCTAACCCTAACAGCTCAGCAAGCAGTCTCCACCTAAGAAGATCACTGGCCATTCCACGAGAGGTCAGGCCACTTCTTGGCTGATGTTTCAGGGCACATCGATCAGCGGACATGCAATGCAGCAGTCTGCAATCTTGCATCATCATTACAAAACAGGGCACAGACAGGTACCTTTTTGTATTGAAAGGTCTTTAAGAAACCATTTTTAAGATATTTCATCCTGTGTTTTTAAACTGTGGCAAGAGTCAGTAAAGTAGAACACATAGGCCTATTAGAAAATTTAAACATACCCATTTAAGTTGGGGCCATTTGTCTGTTTTTTAGTGACAAGGGATAAAAAAAGAAGCCAAGCTACCAAATTGAAAAAAGGTTTTCAACAATTGATACATTTTGTTGAATGGACATCTAAATATTAGCTGAGCTTGGTCCTTTGAGTGCTATTATTCCATAATGCAGTGTGTTTGATTCCTTTTGGTTTTATAAATTAGGAATTACATTCAATATCATGCAAATCCCCGATCAAAACAACAAAAAATAGACATTTTACTTACTCTAATTTAACATAAATTGGAATTTACCCGATTGATTACAGAACACAATTATAAATGTAAAGCTTGTTAACTAGTGAATGTAACCCAGTGACACGACATATATTTCTAGCTAAACTGAATCTACTGTGCACTCTGCTGACAAGACGACAACATTTTTACAATTCTGAAGCAACGCAAGTTCTACACAACTGATGCATTGCATATCACTGTGCAAGGTGGTAAAATTCCATTTTAACATGATCCATTTGCATGCAATACAATATTACAAAATAAATGAATAAATTACAAAATAAATATCTAAATAAATAATATCTAATCTGTTTAGCACAAGCATTTCCATGTCAGAATACCAGTAACAAACAGGAGCTTTACAAGCCTCAAATATCTTTTCTTTAACAGTAAATACCACAAATATATAGTCTAAAGGTTGTTTTTATGCTTTAAATTATACTTTAGTTAGTGAAGAGGTGTTATACAAGTAAAAAATGCCAAGTACTCAATCCTTTAGGGCAGGGGTTGGCAAACAACTCAGACCTTTAATTGCTAAATTGTTTTACAGAATTATCACAGATGATAAAATGTACCTGGTGCTTAGTGTTTTCGCTAATTGGAGAGACCTTGGATGTAGAATTGTGGGACTGCAAAATAAGTGGAGGTGTTTAGCTGTCAAAAGGTGAAATGTTGTCACTTTGGTCACGGTAAGAGTTGAGCGGGGTTTAAGATGTAAACCTGTATTACATGGCATGCATTCCTTTTAATGACTTGGGTCTGTATTCCTTGCTCTGACCATGGTTCCTTTGATCACGGTGACTTAGCAGGCCACAGCCTTTTTATTAACACCCAGTCACTGATTGCCACCAGCAGTGAAGGACATAGAAGTCTATCAGACATATTTTTTCATTAAATTTTTTTCAGAGTGTCCCTTGGTTTCATCGGGGTTAGTGGTAGGAAGATTGGGCAGTTTTACGTGCCACAATCTATTTGACAGAGCTGTGGCTGGGAGCTTACCAATAGATGAGTATGCCCTGTATGCCCTAAGGAAATGAATGAGCTCTTGTTGAATGTCCGTCTTTGTAATATTGCAATGCAAAGGCTTCTCTTTGGGGTTTGCATAAATCTTTCTACCTCCCCATTGGCTTTAGACCAATGAAGCAAAATCATTGCTTATCGGATACCCATGTATGAAGCAAATTTGGATAAAGCTTCCCCATTTCATTGGGGGCTCATTGTCTCTGGGATCCCATAAGACGAGGATGTTTTTTTTTCCAACTTAGAAATGACAGCCCTGGTCAAGGTGGTGAACACTGCTTCTGAAAACCAGGAAGACATAATTCATTACAACTAGTAAGTATTCTGTATTGGGTTAATAAGACAAATCCATCTCTATCGATGATGCTGTGGGTAGTGGAGTAATTTGCAGTGGTGCATGGGATGTTGTACTGGTCTTTTCTTGGCAGACATTACCAAGCCTGATAAATTAATCCATTACTAGTCAATGCCTGGGAACCACACTGTTTCCAACAGGAGCTTCTTGTTGCCCTGATGGCCTTTCTGAGCAATCAGTATGACTCGTCTCTATAGCAGGTATAAGGATTCGATTATCCATAAGAATAAGGTTTGAATTGGATGCCGTTGGTTGTTCTGATGCATGAATCACAAATATGATTGCTGGGCAGATGAAATTCATATCCTTCAGCTTATTCATATCCTCAAGTAGTGTTTACCAATGTCCAGTCCTGACGGCATTGAGAACGAGAACTGTGATGCAGAATATATTTCTTCCAACGCCATTTGTCCTCAGTACGTTGTGGTTCAGAAGTAAATAAACACGAGACTGCTAATTCTAATAAGCCTGTTTGGTTTCCAGTGCCAGTAACTGGAAACATGTCAATGTTATATTATTGGTAACATTAACATGATAATGACAATTTGTTAAAGGTCAGCATAAGGGGTTTGTAGTCAGTTACCACTGTGAAGGTGCTTCCTAACATGAATAGCTGAAAAATAAGGCAACCCCAAATGACCATGAGGGCTTTCCTTTCAGTTTGGGAGTACTGCTACTCAACTGCTGAGAGAGCTTTGTTGGCATAAACGAATCTGCTCATTGTCCCATCATGGCCAGTCTGGCTCAATATCGTAGCCTACAGGGCATGCAATGTCATCACTGATGTTCAGAGCACCTGTCCTGAAATTTCTTCCATCATTTTGTTTAGGAAAATTTAGGCATTAGAATAAACACCAAAGCTTGTATCAAAACTTCACATGTGTTTGAAGTGTAATCCCACATGCATGGTAAATGTGTTTTTTTTAGCAACCTAGTGATAATCCACCATCAGGTTGAGCTTTGACAAACATTTTGCACTATCAAAGTTTTGAGATCAGCGAGATGTCATCCACAGTAGGGGTGAGGTGTTTTTCCTATTTTATGGCTTTATTTGGTCGCCTCATGTCAACACATAGTTGGATCATCCCTGGCTGTTTTGGTTTTGGAGAAACTACAACGGGTGAAACCCATGATATGGAATGGAATGCATCTGTGTGTTTGAGCAAACAGATGTGAATAATTTAAGGCTGTATCTTTGACACCCATTGATATTTTAAATAATTTAATCAAATTTTAGTGTCCAACCGAGTTTGGTAACTTCAAACATGACAACTTTGTGGCCAGTGCTGATGGGAAACTTTTAAACCATCCATGCTATTCAATTATATACGTAGCTAACATCACCATCTGAGATATTTATATACCCCCGTATTATAAACACAGTGAATTATATATGTACATGCTTCATATATGTTAAATTGAATAATTAAGTTTAGAAAAAAATCTAAAATGTCAAGATATGTATCACCAAGGCCACATAGCCTAAAAACAGATACGACTTTGAAGCCATCTACACAGTTTGGGTTGAGCATTTTAAAAACATTTTTTTATTTTTTATTACGATAACTAAACTGATATCATGAAATGCATCAGACCCTTTTACTTCTGTCTTCTGTAAAAGCTGCTCTTGCTGGAAAATGGTAGACAAAGTTTACCATCCTTAAGAAATCAAAACAAAAATATAACCCCACATTTAATGGTTTCCTAATGGCATATTCACTTCTTAAATTGAAACAAGAGTATGAAATTCCAACAAAGCAACTGCAGCATGCCACTGATCATCTGCCTCTTTGTGCATCATTTTACACAATTTGACTAATCACAGTATTAATGCCCTTTTAAAAAGGCTTCTCTGTTAGCTAAACAAGAAACTGAATTTCTCTTCAAGACTCTAGCCTAATTGCATTTAAAATGAATGGCGTACTATTGCAGCCACAACGAGATGGGTAGTGTCCCTCTTCCTGTTGTGCTGAGGGCCATACAATGGGCTCTTAAGAACATGAATCACTCAATGGCTTTACTCATCACTATTTCAGGAAATAAAAGTTCTACAATACATATGTATGAACATTTCTCCATTTCCCCCTAAAGGCAAACATAATTTATCATTAGTTATCCTCCACTTCACTTCAGTTCTGTTTATACTTTTTAATAATAGCAAGCCGTCTTAAAATGATTTATGATGATGTACATTATTGATCACTTAAGGAGTTATTTAGGTATTCAGCCCAAAAGTAATGTTTTCATTATCTTGATGCTGCAGCGCACCAGGCCAGCGGGAGTTAACATTGTACTTTTAGGATCTTGTATTAACATTGTACTCTTAGGACTTATGTAACCTCTCTGCAGTCCTACATGAAAATAAATGGTCATAACAGTCCACAGTTGAGTAATCTAAATGCCTCATGGTACAGATGGGGTCAGGGATTAGCCATTGAATTCTATTGGCACTCTTATTTTCCTAAGGGTTAGTGTTGTCCAATGTGTAGACAACCACTTGGGCATAAGGTGTGTCGTTACTCGCAGGACTGCAAAAACCACCAATCAGAGACAGTTTAAAAGAAATCAATGATTCTTTTATTTTTGGGTAGAGGTACAAGGGGGGACATGATTAAGACGGTCAAAAAAAAGTGCAAAAATGTTCAAAAGCCAAAGGTTCCTAATTCAAAAAGAGGGTCAAATCACAAATCATGTTCTCTGTCAAAAATCTGTCAAAATCATAAATACTCACTGAAAACACACATCATTCAATCTCCCAAGTACCACCAAACACTCCCCCCCTCAAGTACAGCCCCAGACTGAACAATCCTGCAACCTTTTATTCTGTGGTTGATTAGCCATTGCCTCCAGCTGTCCCAATTAGCCAGCTGAGGACCGTTAACTATCAGATTTTTCCCAGAAACAATATCAACCAATAATGGATGCATTTCTGCTATTGTGAACAATGCAGCTTGGTAATATGGTACATAGATGCCACTACTCAGCTATTTACTCTTAGGGTGCAAGAAGGACTCTGATCACCTTCATGGCTATATTACCTTGCCTTGAATCTCACAATGTTTTTTTTTTTTTTTTTTGCCACCATAGTTTATTCCTGTTTAGGCAACATAATTTTGCAATGTTAAAAAAATATACTTCATATACTCTCCCTCCCTTTCCTGCTAACCATATTTTTGCTTTTTCTTGAGTCTTTTTCCTTCCCCTCTCAGTGGCATAGGAAAGATAAGCTGATGCTGATCCGAAGATGGGAATCAACTCAAATCCTGGCAGCAAGAACCAAGAATCAAGAGTGAATCACCTGTTGTGTACTGTTGGTTGTTTGATTCCCTCTGGAAAATGCTGTGTTTTAACCCTTTTTGACAAATACAGTTTTTTTTTATTTTATTTTTTTAAATACGCTACAATAAATAAAGTTTAACTTATTTTGTTTGTCTAAGCTTTTCCAATTTTGGGGAAAGTCACAGTTGTAGTGTTTGTATGTGTGAAAAAAAAAAAAAATTGAAAAATGAAATTTAATGAAAGCTTTATCTCATTTACAGTTTTGTACTTTCATTATACATTAGGGCATGATGGTAGTATAAGAGAAAAGTTTTGAAAGTTAAAGTTAATGTTGTATTTCATAATTCAAAAGCACAAGTGCAAGAAAATTACTCTGTGGGAACTCCTGGCTGGACATAGTGGAACCACCCTCATTAGCACCTAGTCTCCAGGGTAGCATCCCAGGAAATTAGCAGCTCAATCAATAAACAAAAGAAAATGTGTTGAAATATTTATCTGGATGAAATTCCATTTCTGTAGCCCATCTGAGCACTATTCCCCCACCTTAAAAGTAATTCAAAAAGACGTTTATTAGTGGTGGTACACCTTGAGATCAATGGGATGCCACTCAGTAGCTGAGTGCTGAGTGTTACAAGATCCTGTTAATTCTTTTTCAATAAGTTGGATGGAACCATAGCAGGAACTACCATTAAGTGAGTGCTCAGCCTGCCAGTCTCCTTCAGATCAGCTTTCAAAGCCTTTATCCACATTTTCTTTTCAATTATAGTCCTTATATTGTTATTTTAAAATAGTGTCAATTTTTTTTCTGTATTCTTTAGTTTTATGTTAAAATGTATAAAGCCTTATCACCATTCAAAAGGAAAAAAAAACAGTTAAACTACTGATAAACTACTTAAGTACTTAAAACTACTAAACTGGACAACAAATACACAATTTAGACTAAACTAAATGGCATTAAATATATCACTTATGTTGCTAGCATTAGAAGGTGTGCCTCTCAATCAATTATGGGCCTCCCAAGTGGCTCAGGTGGGTTTCTCTCACCTCCTCAATAAATAGCAAGTCCTGTCTGCTTCTTCAGTACACACAGGAAGGGATATGATGACAGGTTAGATGCATTAGAACAATTGCCGATTCTGTTTTTTTGTTTGCAGCATTGATATAATATCCAGCCAAAATATACACAATATCTTTGAACATTTACTGGTTTATCTTACCTTCAATACTCTATAATTTATTGACTCAATGTAAGTTGCATCGACATTCACTACAATAAATTGGTTAATATTATTTATCAAGTGCATTATTATTCAGTTTATTTTCTTTAAATCCCTATAATAATGTCCAGTTGAAAAAATTCGATTCAGTCCAATCTGCAGGGTTTTTTTTATTCTATTATTTACACTAAATGACCAAACTGATCTCGAAAATATTTCTGTATGGACCTTGGATGTGCATGGGGATGCACAGGGGCCTTCTCCAAACTGTTTCCACAAAGTTGAAAAACAGCCCCAGACCATTATTCCTCATCCACCAAACTTTGTAGCACCAAGCATTCAGGCAGTGTTCTCCGTTCGACTGCCAGTGATTCATCAATCCAGAGAACGCATTTCCACTGCTTCACATTCCAATGTTGACAAGCTTCAATATGGGCAATTCTACTGCCAATGTTTGTCTATGGAGATTGCATGGCTGTGAGCTCGATTTTACACACGTGTCAGCAAAATGTGTGCCTGAAATAGGGACTGCAAACAAGGAGACAAGATTGTGGTGCATACCTTAATTGGAATGATTGAACTGAAAGTCTTCACGAATTCCATTCCCAGGTTCTCCACAAAAAGAGCAACCTAAAATTTGAGGTAAACAAAGTCAAATGAAGAATCCCGAGAAGGATAAACCAGAATATACAAACATAAGAACACATAAATACGGGTCCCTTTTGGGGCTGTTTTTCAGGAATTACAGAGTCTGGCAGTTACTGAGCAGCTCACACACAAACAAGCTCTCTCTCTCACTCCAGAAACCTACTGGGAGACATGTATCAAGTACGCAAGATCTTAAAAAGACAAAGTTATTGTGATTATTCTATTCAAGCAGTTAGTGTGCCCCCTTTAGCTTTTGTGCATCCGTCAGACAGCCTCGTGCCCCACCCCGTTAAAATTAACCAACAACCTGGTTTAACAAATAGTTACTGACAAATAGTTACTGACAAATATTTTATTTTTGATCAGAAATTTGAAAATAAGCTTTTTTGTAACACAAGTAACTCATAAAATATCAATATACTATAGCTTATTTTAAAAAAGCAGTCACCCAGCGGCCATTTTGTTCAGCTCTCCTAGCTGCATAGTTCTACCACTGCATAGTTCTACTTTAATTATCCAGCCTGATTTAATAAATGTCTGTTTCACTATACACTTGTAAGTAGGTCATGGTCACAACTGGGAAAATAGCCTCACGATACAGCCTTCATAGAACAGTAATGTTTACATGCTAAATGATTACAGCTGATGCTATGAAATGCACTTAAATCTCCATTATGTCACTTTGTAGCTTTTCAGTGTAACTTTTTCCCCTTTTCATTATCCAACATTCTCATTAATTGACCTCTGTTGTGGTTCTGGCATAAAAAAAAAAAAAAAAATTGACTCTAGTTTCCATAGCCATCACTTAGGCAAGACTAAAATTTTGCTGTTGACTATGGTTGCTACCCTTGAAGTACAGCAACATTGGATACCCACCCCTGCCAGTACAAAATAAATAAATATGTATAGCTTTCCTTTACTACCTGCCTGAATGTTAACTTTTTCTTCTTTCTGAATTTTGAATCATTAAAGCCCAAGATTATACTGTCCAGTTGAATTCTTGAAGCTGTCTTAGTGGGAAGATTGTCTACATCTTTGTTTATTTCTACCATTGTGACTGACATTACAGTATGCTACTTGGCCTGACATTTTTGACTGTCATCATTCAAAAGTAGTTGCAGTTAAGAAATTAATAATTAATTCACTGTATACAGTTATTTATGTTATTAAGGTTTAACATATCGGGGGGGTCAAAGTACATAAAAATACTGGACAGGGGGAAACCCTACTAGAAGAGTGGAGAAGGAAACGCACATCTTTTTCAGACCAAATACGGATAACTTCTAAGCTTGGCGAGAGGAACACAACATGCGTCATTTAGTTAAATACAGATAATACAGTCACCTGCGTAGATTCCATCCTCAGCTATGTAAATGATGGATCTAGCATTGCCTTTCTACACAGAGAATGTGCAGGGAGACCATGATTACATGTTTCATTGTATTCCTGGGAAAGAATGCAAACCCCCAACTGTTTTAGATCAACTTTGATTCATAGTGAAATGTTATAGTATCAACGTGTGACTCCTCGATAGCAAGTCTTTAAGCACACATGCTGTACATTGTGCAGCTGTCACGGTTCACCCTCACCTCTTCTGTTACTCTGTCATTTTTTTCAATCAACTAATTAATCAATTAACATTCCACCAACTCATGTGCACTGTTTCGTTCATTCTTTGTTTTCATTTGCCCTGCACCTCTCAACTTGGTTTCTTTTTTCCTTATAACCCTGTCACAAAGGTTTTGTCTTTGGGATTCATGTGATTAAAGGGCATGTTTAGTTTGGACTTCGACTAAGTCTACTTGCTGTGCCTTGAAAGAGTTGTGTTTGGGTTCATCCCTGCTCTGGTGTCCTGCAACATGTAACAGCAGCTAGGACTTCTGTCCCCATTTAGGATCAGACAGCTGAGATACACTGAGTGGCCAAATTACCGGTTGCGACAACATCAAGTGTTCGGACTCTATTTAAAGCGAGTGGGGAGGTGCCTAGGGAGTCACTTTGTGTAATTCAGAAGTATAATTGGCAGGTCGAAGGATCTGTGTGAGATTTAAAGGGGTTGGAATGAAGATCTGGGGTTTTAAGGTTTGATAGTGTCATGAGTGTATCGCGAATGGTCCACCACACAATAAACATCCTGCCAATGGTGGTCTGGTGGGTCGGAAACAGCTAGTTTGACAGAGCCAGACAGAGGCTGCATCGTGTTTAGGGTGAAACCAGCTACTGTCCGTCAAATAAGAGCGGAGTACAACTCTGGTGGTGAGAGAGGCATATCGGAATGCCTTGTCCTGGATGGGGTATGGCAGCTGACAACCTAGCCGTATGCCATCCTGTCAGTGAAGAACAAGAAACTGTGGTGGGCTATGGAGCACAGATACTGGGCAATGGGCGTGTGCAAAAAATGTTGCCTGGTCTGATGATTCTCGGTTCCTGCTTCTTCAGACTGATGATAGAACCTGGATATGGATCCATCCTACCAGGTGTCAACAATACAGGCTGGAGGTGGCAGTGTGATGGTGTGGGGTTTGTTTTCTGTGGAGTACATAGGGTCCCTTATTACATTTTTTTAAAATTACACAGGATATGTGAACAATTTAGCAAATATTAGATCTTAACCATCCACATTTGAAAAATATATGCACCAGAAAAAAAAAAAAAAATCAAGTTTACAAGTTTTTTATCTTGCCATTGTTTTTTTCTTTCTTTTTTTTTTTTACTTCATATCGGGATTAACTGACATGATATGCAAAGTTTACCATTTTTAAAATAACCAACAAGCACATTTGACAGAAAACTTTGGGTAGAGTAGTGTTTTTTTTCCCTTACATCAGGCATAAAAATATGTGTATTTTACCAAATCATTTTTTACCAATTAGCATGTTTTCATGTCATGACACCTACTATGTATATGTGTATTTGTGTATTTCACCCATTTCCGGGGTGACTGTGATCTATAGAATCTATTACCCTTAATGCTAATTGATTTTAAACTTTTTCCAGTCATTGTTTTTGCAATGTAGCCTACAAATCACTGTACTTTTAAAGGGCAATTGAGCATTCTGTATTGCTACATCAACATCAGCCCTGCATATTTTTGCCGGAGCAACTGGATTTTAACTGGATTTTACACTGCTGTCTGCCGTGACTCAAACAAATGATCAAATGGTTGTTAACGGTTCATTGATAAAAGAATGCAAATCTACAAAATATCATATGGAATTTGATCTACTTGGAGCAATCATTTTGTGGGTTTTTCTGCTTGCAGAAATTTGGAGACTGCCAAGACGTACACAGGCAAACAAAGGCATGATTTAAATACCATGAAATGCCAAACCATAGACTGTTGTGACACTGAAGAGATTGCGAGTTCATAGACAGCTGTCGTTGCCACCTCCATCTCCATCGCCCACAATACCGTGAAGAGAATAACTGCATTGGTCAGTGATCTGACCTAACTGGCTCTAATTCTGAATGAAGGAGATGAAACAATTACAATGGGAAATTCCATGTATGCGTATGGGCTACATAGTGATTACATTGTCAGCTGCAAAGCTTCCTACCTGCCAAACACTGAATAATTATTGTTAACGTAGCTTTTCCTTTTTATTTATCAAGAAATTAAAGTTAGTAATGGGAATCTGTTCCACAAAAAAACAAAATGAGTACCGAATGTGAAGCCTTTCCAGTGTTGCCATGTGGTAACCTACTACAGAAATGGAGAAGCTGCTGTTTTATTTATATTAAAGAACAAAGATCCAATGACTTCACTTTTTAAGAGCACATCATGCCAAATGATGGGCATTTTCTTGGCTGGAACAGGTTGTGTTGCAGATCAAGATATGGCTTTATAGCTGGTTGAGAATGTGTGGGTGGTGTCCTTGATGCCTCGTCTGTCCTACTGCATTTGGAGGGTCAGGATGATAAATCAGTGAACATGAAATGATTGTCCAGGCTAAACAAGTGGAACCGATCAAAATCCAACAAGGCAGCAAATGCAATTTGTGCAAAGCTTAGGGATTTATTGTTTGGCTTGTATTCTTAGCCGGAAATGCAACTAGCCTGTGAACTATCCATAGAACCATCCACTCCAGTTGTTAATACTGTATATTACAATATTTAAGTTCAGATTTCTCTTTTAAATAGTCTGTATTTGCTTATAGTATGATTACTGTCGTTTACTTACAAATAAATACATTAATTTGACAAAAATAATCAAATGTATCAGTGTGCCATAGCCAGGATGTCACTGTCACTTTCAAAATTACGTGCTGATTGTATTCGTTTTGTAGTAAAGTTGCTTTACACACTATACGATTTTGCCTGATCTCTTGATAAAATTTCAAACATGTTTGATATTTTTCTCTTATTTCTTTCTATTTGATATTTATGGAATACTAGCTGATCAAACATTCACTTTAATACTTTATATATATTAACATCACCTAAATATTAAGTAATGTTCAGCATGCGGGAATGTGCATCATGGCATTTAATTATTACTTGGTGGTTTTGTGCCAGTATTAAACTTTTGACACATCAGACAAAATGTATAACCAATAGAATTGGGGAGGCCCAAAAAGTTGAAAGCACTCGGAACTACGTATTGATCAGGTACCTATTGAAGAGCGCGCACGGACGGTAATGAGAGTAATGCCAGAGGAGCTGTCCTGCCTTTCATTCAGACGTTTTTGCACCTGGCTCACACTTGGAGTGGAGAAGACTCTGAGCCATTGGCAGGAGTAAAAAGAGCTGTGGATGATTATTGCAGTGCCAACTAATTTTGTTTATAAAACAAGGTTTGTTTCAATTACAGTGCTTATTACTTTGATTAAGAAAACACACAAAAAAAATCTGAATTTTAAGAATGCCTATAACAGTGGATTTTACAGAATATGTTAGACCGTATTGGCATCTACAGCACTCTTGCTGCCACACTTCAGTTCAGAGTTGCCCATGAAATGATTAGTGAGTGAGCACTGCACATGATTCAGAAGAAAAATGATTTCTATTGGGAACAGTATGTCTATGTTAGCCTGTTTATGCAATATAGACTCACGTGAATACTTAAAAGGTAAAAAAAAGATAAAAAAGGTAACATAAGCAGACCTTCACCATGAGTGCAATTCTAATGCTTGGTATTCAATTCCCAATTTTCCTGATGTGAAGCGTTGTTTACAATGTTTGTGTATGTGTGTGACACTCCATGGGAGTTCCAACAGAAGGTTGTTGTATTTCTGGATTTATAGTTTGCTATCTTGGAGCTAGTAAGTCAAAATGCAGTCATGGATACTATAATCCTCACTGCCAGGGCAGGTAATGCAATGTGAACTCTCGATCATGACCCACCAATATTTTTATCGCTTTATTTATTTTTCAGCTCTAATATTTTCTATACATTAGGCAACACTATGCGGCCTTTGGGGGAGAACAAAGTTCATGGTGTCCGCAGAGAAATATGTCTGACGAAAGTCATTTTTATTAGCCTTGGTCAGCAGTGTAACTGAAGCTTGTTCAAAAATGTGTAATTCCATTAGTGCTCTTTGTTGTGCCAGAGGAGAAATGGTGCCTGTGTGTTGCACATAAAGCCATGTACTATGAAGTTCAACAGTACTTAAAAATAAGAAAGATTCTTGCAACAGAAAATTTGAAACTTTGATTTTATTTTTAAATATATGCATTTCAACAGAACTTTCAGTGTTGGAAAGCAGATGGTGTTATGTAATTGGTTCTTACTTTTCTGTGTACATTACATTGCAGGAGATACTTAAGCTCACAGGGAAAAAAAAGTCTAAGATCTTTGTTTTTGTTTTATTTTTAAATTGTGTGTTCAGAATGATACTCTTATTTTCCACTTTGATGTCATTTAACATCTTGCCTAAAGCCGTCACTGTCAGTTCACAAAAGAGTACTGGCAAAAAAGTCTGCATTTACATAAGAATAAAAAATATATATATACAAACATTTGTAAATGAGAAGAATAACTATTTCAGCAACTGAGATAGAAACAATAAATAAAAATGAAGAATTAAACTTAATAAGGGCTATCATTTTTGTTTCCACCCCAGACAATCCATCTCAGCAGCCCAATTAGAGCAAATTATGTTGCCTATGGCAAGATCCTTTAAAAATACTCCTTTCCTTAACCGTATAAACCAATATTAATGTAAAATACAAATCATTATACGTGATTTGTATAATAAACAAATCAGAGTTTATTTAACTTCTTAACAGACAAGTACAAAAACACAATAGAACTGGTTGTTATATCAAAAGATGCCTGATAAAACATGATGAAAACCACATATTAAAACCAAGGACGTTACCAAATTTAATAATATATTTCCTTTTCCAGTTTGGCCTGAAGTGAAATCTGTAAATCATGGAATCCATTAATTTCTCAATACATGATTTTAAACTAGTAATTGTAATTAAATTATTCAAATGTAAAGGTATAGTGACTAAACTTATTTTCAACGCCAGTAGCAACTTCTGAAGGAACATTCTGACTCTCTAAACGAGTTCAATAAGAAAATAAGTAAATGGGAATCTCTACTGGCTATTGGAGCTTCTTTGGTTTTCAATTTCCTTTGTCCCTTCTCCTTCAGATTCAAGAGCACATGAAACAGGAAAATACATTTTCCACTCAAAAAGGGCTTTATATCCACCGTCACACAGTTTCTATGGAGCTGATCCCTGCACAAATAGTAAATGTTGGTTATGTTACAGTTGTTCTTGGAGGGTCAGTCCAGGGTCCGTAACACAGCTTGACAGCTTTAAATTGGACATGTAGGGTACAAAGTCCAACCATTGCTCCATTGGACACAGGCGCAGAGAAAAGGGTTGTTGTCAGAGTACTCGACAGGACAAGGTGAACCAGAATGCTTTAGGTTTAGTAGGTTCCACGGAATGCCAGGCTGCCGCACTGAAGTGATGGTGGCAGTCAGTGCTCACTGGGCAATGACCAACTGAGGTTGATAATCTAGGAGCAGAGTCTGCTGGTTCATGTTGTGGAAGAAGATTGATAGGTTTTATGACCTCTTTCTGACTCACCTTATTAGCCAGGAGGAAGATCTGTTTTTCTCTCCTTTGGGGCTGACCAAGCAAAGAGCAGAGACACCGGGACTACTAGAGGAGTGAGAGATCCTGATCTCTCACCCTTTTAAACATCTCCCCAGACCACCTGAGGTGTGGGAATTGGGAGGGTGTTTACCTGGCCTGGTGTTTTATTGTCTGTTACAATGTCCTGTGTCCATGAGAAAACTGTTAATATTAAATTGGCCATTACATTGTACAGAAAGTCTCTCAATATTACTGATAATGTTGTCTCCCTCGTAGCCAATGGCACTATGGCTATTACCTGATGAGTTATGGGCCAGGAAGCTTCAGGAATACCTTCTTCCCACCATATGAAACAATTCATTCTACAGTGAGCATTAAAATAATAGTAACAATAATAATCACAGATGATTGGAAAGTCATGGATAACATGGATAATATTTAAAACATTGTACAACAAGTATACAAATTTCAAGGCTCAGATACTGTGTTAGTTACAAGAATGAACTCCAAACATGTAGCAAGCAGTTGGAATTCAAAGGATTATTGAAGGCTAAAATATAGATATAGATTTTAAAATGTCTATCATATGCTTATGGATCCTAAATTACAAAAATTAAAAATATTGTTTTTAACCCCCAGTCAATATTTTCGTTAATTGCACTCATTTAACCAGTTGTTCAGTACAACACTATCTCCATATTGAAAGAGCTTTGTTCTGACAACCGCTGATTTGAAACTGCTTAGTTTTCCTGAGATTGTATATAACAACATTCTCTCACAGCCAAGAAGACAGTGAGATTAATGAATTCCACTCGTTGACGCACTATTCCCAGCCCTGCCTATCATGTGCATCTTTTAAATTATCTGCAGAAATCTGCTTTTGAAGGTTTTCTTTTTTTTTTCTAACGAGGGAATCTTGCAATCACCATGTCACATTTTGACTTTATAGCCAGATTTCTTCCAGTAAATCTATCAAATACTTATGTGAACTGATAAATATTCTTGAACCTTCACCGTCGACTCAAAAATGAAAAATAAGGAATTGGTGACGTTAAATATTGCTTGTGCCGGGTAGTTATATTGGAGGGAACAGGTTTTAATTAAATATATACAGTTCTCCATTATTTATTTATTTTTTTCCCAGAAGTATAATGTGCCAGCTATGTCACCCATTTTTGGCAACACAAACTGATGAAAAATCTAATGGATTTTCTTCATCATTGTAACTGTTTTTTTTGTGTAGCACCACTCGCACCACCATCCTCAATACTAACATTATTGCGTATTTTCTTCTATTGTAGTAAGAGCTGATGATGGTAGTACTCACTTTTAATTGCTATAGTTGCTGTGCAGTCGTTCCTAAATATTCATAGGGAAGCCTATGTAAATAATTACATAGACATTTTTAAAACACTATAGAACTTATGTATCATGGACAGTAAAAATCACAGCTGACAAATTTGTCGCTGGTGAGGGCAACTCTACAGTAAATTGACTGGTTTACAATAATGTCTATTCTAATACAGTACAACCCTATACAACATAGCATCTATTCTGTGTACATATATAAATATTTGTTTGCTAAATTCTTGAACACGTTTTCATCAAAAACCCAAATGTATTCCCTCACAAGTTCTATCAGCGAAAAAAATTGACTCTAATTAAACTCAACTTTAATCAACTGAGTAATTGCAGTTGAATGTGTTTTGCAACTTCTATCACAAAGAACTAAGATATGTGGTCACAGACCTAATAAAACTGCAGCTATGAAGTGAAAACATTAATGGATTTGATTGCTAAAAAGTAAAATACAAACATTTAGCATAGACTTGCCCGTTAACAACGCGCAACGGTTGTATCCAAGCACTACAAAAAAGTGTTCTCTTGAAAAGTTAGCCTTTTTGGTAATGCAAAACACTAAAATTGTGTTACAGCAACACACCAATAGTGAAAAATGCTCCACAAAACAAATAAAATAACGCAGCTCATTTTCCCGTGGGCTGCTACCATGTTTGGCACATTTCTATGGGATATTGGCTTTATAGAAATGTATGTCCCTCACATTTAATTTTCCAAAAATAAAATTATAAGTCTTTTAAAAAAAAGTTAAGTATGCATAGTTATAATACAATCAAAATAGAATCAAGCTACCAGAAAAAAAAAATAGTGCATGGTACAACTGAACTTTTGTGTATATGGTCCTTTTTCATGACAGAAAAACATTCCCAGAAAAGGTTTCTTCCTTGGTAGGTTGTGAAATTACTCTATGCATTGCTTTATATCTATATCTTATTGTTATTATTATTATTATTATTTATTTATTTATGTTTTTTTTTTTTCCAAAATGAAGTAACCCCAGAAAAGCTTCTTTAAAGATAAAGTTATAAAAATGCATTTTAAAACTTTCCACACTCACAAGGTCGGCTATTACTGATGTGGAAGAAGGAAACTCTTATTCGCTATTTGAGCCTCGAGTGACAGATGAATATTGAAGAAAGCACAAATTTTCACAACTCTGAGGGTTTCTGAGGGTGAAATGATCAATGTTTTGTAAGAGGGGGCCGAGTGTCTATCAGTCTAGCTGCATTTTTCTTCACAGTTTAGCTAAGGTAAGCTCTGCTTTTATGTCATGCAGGCAATCGACCAAGAGCGTAGTGGCTGCTTCTAAATTATGTCAGATTTAGTTCAAACGTAAATATCTGTGACATCTGCACTAGTGAAATCCTTAACCATACTTCCTTATTTTATGCCCTAGTGTTAATATATTGATAAACCTGTGGGTAACCTAGATTAACAGGTACTGTGTCAGACTTACTAGAGCCCAAGGCAAAACATTGTAATTTGTAAAAGAGTTGTGTCTGGTAGAAATACTCAACAAGTAGTTGAATAGTAGTAGATTCATTTGCACATTGGCACCTTGACCAACCAATGATTGTCCCCGCTACCATCCTAATTTAACAGCATGCTATGGTTGAGAGCATTAAATGCTTCTGGATGAAAGAGGTGAGAATGCTGCCATTTACTTAGTTAGTGAAGAAATTATTTCATTGTTCAGCAATAGCCACGGAGAAGCTGATGGAATGGACAGGCTTCGTGTATTTTTCGATAGTAAACATTATTTTGTGACTTAGGACTACAATTAAGACTAGAATAGCAAGTTGGCCTAGCAGAGGCCATGCATTTCAACATGGACAATTAGCCCCGAGGACTGCCTTTGGACCTTGAGCGCACGTAGTTCGTTTGTGCACCAAGGGTGTGTACAAGCATATGATTGATTTAGGTGCTAGTAGGAAACAGTATTTTATAGGGGGTCACAGTAAATAGCTTGTACGTTTCTAAACTGTATAATGTGTCTCTGGGAAGGGACGGGCACAAACATTGCTTAGAGAGTGCAGATGCAGTTCCATTAAACTGTACCCTCACCTGTGTGTCACCTCCGTTACAGGCTGGAAAACTAACATCATGAACAAAGCCAAAGCTCTTTAGGATGTCAGTAAACTCTGCTTTAGAGCTGGAGCAGGGTTTGTCAAAGTGGCTGTAAAAGTAACCAAGTAGTTACATAGCAGGGAATTTAAGAATTCACAAAGGCAGTCACTTATTTCACAGAAAAGTAGGATTTGTAGCAACAAACCAAGATGCATTAACACAACTGGTGGTCTCAAATCAGGGAGAAAACATAAATAATTTAATAAACTAAATAAAAAAATTAAGATAAGCAAAGTATAACAGTCCACCAGAAGAAAAGCTAATTGTCATTTCAAAATATTTCAGTTTCTATTTTAACAAAACTGTAGACAAAATAAAGAATGAGTATGGTGCAAAAGGACGCCCAAAGGAATAAACACAGTGCTTTTAAAATATCTAAATGGCAAGCCACAAATAACAGTGCTAATTTACTTTAACAACCCACAATCTTCTATACATGATTCCAGCTGGAATCACTGCATGCCTAATTATTCTGCACATTTGCTCAAACACAAGAGACTTTCTTAGGAAGCCCTTTCTACTGCAATGCAAACATGCCAACCCTCTATCCACAATTAAGTAAACAAAATTAAACAAAACAATAATTTATTTTGTCAACAATTTTCTTGACATGTGGCATGAACTCCTTTTTCTAGAATGCTTAACATTACTGTCGTAAGAACTCAGTCATACATAAACAAATAAAGCCTTAAAATCTAAAGAAATCTCAATAATAGTCGAAAATATATCCCACCTGCCCATTACCCATACCTTGAATATAATAATAAAGACAGCAACAAAATCACCTGTGATGGCAAGTGTTTACTTCCCTTTTTGTATGATAAAGTACCAAAAGTATGTTTTATGTTCAACAGTAAAATGAATAAAAAGTCTTCATTGAGGATTTGCAATAGATACTGCATATTTTGGAAAACAACTCAGTTTATTTAAGCCACATATAGCACATTTTGGATAAATGGGATGGTATAAATGTCCAATTCCCAAAACTTGCTTGGCAAAAGATACACAATAATAAATTCAAATAAGTATAGTCACAGACTTAGAGCCTACAATCTACTGTTGCCTCTCCTCCCCATTCCTCAGGCACCATCTATATTGCTTGTGCTCCACTGATATTCTCCACTGAGATTGTGTATTTTTTTTAAAAGGTCTTGGATTGCTCTGGAGATACAGATATCAAGGGGGAAGCTCTTCGGTGACAATGGTAGTGCGTGCGTTGGTTAATTGTTTTTGACAGGGACAAGTTAAAAAGTTACTGAAAATCATGTGTTATCACTTTAAGAGCACAGAGAATCTATGGGCATAAGTGAAGTCAAATTCACACCAAATGCAGCAATGATGCCACTAAGATCTTTGCTAGCGCAAATTTATGTGAACAAAGCAACAGATGACGGTCAGGGAATGGAAATATCTTAACGGTTTCATAACAAACTATCAGCCACATAATATATTAATAAGTACTATTTATTAGGTACTTTAGGTACTGGATAAAATCTTAAAATCTATCATCAAAAAAAATAATAATTTTTTAAAAAGTAGTGAAGTAGCCCTATTGACTCCAACTTTAATATTTTACATATACTATGATTTAAATTTATGGGCCTGAGAAAACAGCCAACAAATTAACTGTTCATATTGATTTAGAATATCATGAACTGATAAATATTATGACATGATAATCCATCAGAAACAGCAAGTACAATTATATTAAATAAATTGGAGCTTTCTCTAAAAGTTATCAGGGAAATCCAGAGAAATGACAGATGCCTCCCAGTCTGTGTCTGTCCCCCATCTCTTTAGGCTGCAATAAGTTTAATTAAAGTTTGCATTACAGGCCAAAACCCATTGCTTTGTTCCGGATCATCCTCCACACTACCTGGTAATGGCTCTCATCTTTGTCCCAAGACTTATTAAAACGGCACTGACCTCATTATACAGCTTGGACCCAGCTGCATTTTCGTTTTTTAATATCAGCAAAAAAATAAAATAAAAAAAAATAGGAGAAAAAGTAATCTGCATAGAATGTGACAAAGTGTTGAGCAACTGCAAAATGAAAGAAAGCGCTAAGCAGCTATATCCTCCAGACTGCTGGCTGTCAGCAACACTGTGAGGTGCAGGTGCTGCACAGTATCCATTTCAGCAGGTGTACAGGAGCATGTCTCTGCGGCTGGGCTCAGCCACTGGGAGCACCGCTAACTTCTCTCAGATCGAGCAGAATAATTCTGACGACCGCTTATGATTACCTCATTAGGCCCCAAAACAACACCTGCACATTTCAGCTTTTGCAAAACGTGTCTTATTATATCAGAAGACACTCCAGATCGGCAGGTGGCCCGGTGGATGCACGCAGGCGAAACAGGTTTCCTTGCAGTACAAACAATTTTCATCACAATGTCGGCCCATTACACATGCTACTTTACATCAAACGTGGAAATGAGACTTCATAGGTTTGCTCACGGTGGTTCAATTTGTTGTCCAAATACAAAATAAAAATGTGTATTCAGTTCAGAATTTGTGCAGAAGAGTGCAGGTTTTCCATTTTACAATTCAGAGATGCTACTAAACATCCCATTTAGCAATATAATGCATGCATTGAAATAAATCCAAATGTAATCTTACCTTGACTAATACAATTCAAGCCCATCTGTCATACTGACAATTAAGGATTCATTTACAAAACAACTGCAAAATAAATTAGGTTTATTACACTTGCATTCTGATTGATGTTAAAATATGCCCCCCCTAAAAAAAGGATTTCATATAATTCTTCTGTGTGACTCTTTACTATTCTGTAGTAACACAAACCCATTAAGTGAGGTAAATGAGGGATGGTGGAAAATCGCAGAAAATGTATTCTAATATGTCACCTCTACAATATGTTAACGTTAAGAACAGTAGTATGTAGTGGCAAGCTTATGCTTTGGTTAAATCACAAAATCATGCAGTCATTATGATACTTGCTTAGGAAGCAAATTGTGACAAGAAAGGATTTCCATGATTTAAAAAAAAATAAAAAATAAAGCTAACTAAAATCTTAGAGGGCATTTGCCGTGTGCAAGATTGGATAAAGTGAAGTGTAGGAAAATAAGACAATACATCTGGTTAGCTCCGCTAACTGAACTGTCAACTGTCTTCCCCAAATGCTCTTTCCCAAATGCTTCAAATTAATGTAACCTTTCGTTTGGTCATGCTTTTGGTGTGCGTTTGTCCAAGCTTTTACTGACATGAGAAAGCTAGGATAACGATTATTTATTTCCCCCCACCCTTTCCCAATATCAATCCATCCAACCAACTGTCACTATGCAAAACATCTTGTTAATGCTTACAACTGGCTGTCCATCACTTAATTTTTTTTTAAGGGAGGATCATGCATGCATATTATTTTGTAACAAGTACAGAAATTATTAGTTAGTGGTTAAAAACAAAAACCTGGAAAAACATAATGTAAATTGTATAGTGATGGTACAGCAGGGCAGCACCCCCACCCGATGAATTAGAGCAAGATTATATAGACATCCAAACTAGTTCCATTAACAAGCCTGTTGAAGAATACTGTGAAAATGTAAGCCTATATTTCAGTTTTCAAGTTATTCAGACCTTGGCCAGATGCTCATTGATGTGGCTCTACATATAATTATGTTAGGATACTGATAATACAAAAAAAAAAAAAACAGATTCACTGAGCTTTATCTTCCCACTGCAGAAGAATGTGTCATTTTTTTTTCAACACCCTGAGCCTCTACAATAGTCCTTGATGAAGAAAAATCTGCTTTTTTTCACCTCCATAGACTTTATAGCGTACCTGTCCACAGCTTCAATGTTTTGTTCCGTGACTGAAAACAGCTATTTATTCTGATTTGATATGGACTTCAGGCTTAAACTGTGTACATTTACCACATCACATCATATAAAGAAAAGTTATATGTGCACCGGATGAAGTCTATACCAAGACACACACACGCACGCACGCACGCACACACACACCCACACGCACGCACACATGCACATCTGCACACAGGAGGCACAGTGACACACGTGCATCCATAAGATACTACCCACCCCAGTCGAGAGTTCACTCAAAACATATGTTACATTTGGCAGGTCCCAGCACCTCAGTATCACTATTCAGATCCTAATCTGACAGCTATGAGTCAAATGGTAACGAAGGTATGGCCCCATCCAGCTCACATTTTTGTAATCTTGTGGCTTGTTAGTCTTTGTCTTTGTGAACTTTTAATACTTCTGGTGTTTAATTAAGTCTACACCAAGATATATATATATATATATATACAATTTACAGCTTTGCGTAATATAAATAGGTAAATTAAATGAAAATGAAAAGACCTACTTAAACAACTCTATTGTAGTTACAATTTTAATTATTTAACAAACCTGCCTAACAGAGTCAGACTTTGGACAGGGTTGTAAGGTTTGAAAATTAACTTCAGATTTAAAATGTGTAAGTATCATCAGATACTTCATGATGCTGGGTGCTTTGAGATTGGAATGCATCCTTCCATAAGGGGAGCAGATGAGTTAAGATGTTGTCTCAATAAATCAAGAAGATCTAAGAGAAATTTGCTTCTGAACACTGCAATCTAGTAAAATTAGAAAACTCTCGATGAGGAACAAAGCACTTGATGAAGAGATGATGAGGAAAAGTGCTCATTTTAAAATTTCTGAGGCCATAATTTAAATTAGAAAACTTTTACGTTTTCCCTCAGGGGGGTTGAGATCGTTCACGAACGACTAGTTCTAGTAATATTATTATTTGATAAGAGGTTTCGTTTTCAGTGTTCGGTTTGTTTAGGATGACAGGTATGTGGACAGTTTTATCAGTTAATATCATTATACCCTGGAGAATTTAATTAAAACACACCGGAAAATAATGGAAGAATGAAGCTGAGGAGTTTCCTAGAATATTTTTTTTGTTATTTAATGTTAAAAGTAATTGATTCAAGGGGCTTAGGGGAATAGTTTCAATTTAAATTTACAAACATACCTGGGTCTCAAAAAAATAATAAACTATTGTAATAACTATTATTTTATCATTGTTTTCTCCTTGCATCTAACTATCCTTGGAACGGCAATCTGCCGATGTGTGCATAGTGGTGTTGGTGTTGATATTGTAATTACTCCGACCATTACCGGCTGACTGTGCCTAGTACCTCTCACCGACCGCTAACCACTAAACATCACAAAAACCCTATCAAAAACACACATGGAGAGCGACGACAAAGCCATATATGTCGGAGCCTTGGTCAAACCCAGAATGGGAAGAAGAGGATCCAGTATGAACTTAGAGTCCTTTTTTCTGTTTCAAAATGTTAAGTTGTGGCAAATGTTGTAATTACGTTTGGAAGCTAGCATAGCTGATTCCAGTGCACAGATCAAATTTTTTTTGGACATCCAACTGCTGAAAGGCAAGCTAATATAAATTTGGAATTGATGTCTGTCAGGTATTAAACAATATATATATCGATTTGGTGTAGTAAGTTCAACACAAAGCAACACAGTTTGTGGACATATTGTAGCCATACACATATACTTTATATTCATTGAACATATCTCTCATGAATAGTACTAGTTAGCGATAGTTACTGCAATTTAGATTTCCATTATCCTTTCTAGATAGAATGTCTGACATCAATCAAAAGCTGTAAAGCAGAAATATTTGTTTTAATAGTTCAGAAACATTTTCTTAGGTTGTGACAATAATTCAAATATCTATGGCAAGCTACAATAATGTTTTTTATTAATTAGGCACACATTTAGAATGTGTCCTTTACTATATATATATATATATATATATATATATACTTTGAACCATTCTTTAACATAATTCATAGCCAGAAAAAAACACATATTTGTTTTTAATATGTGTTAATGCACAGCTAATGTACAACCTAACAACCCATATGATTGCCTCTCGCTTCCACGAAAGAGTATGCATCATTGGACTCTGGACTGCAGAGGTCAAACAGGAGAATCTATGAGGCATTCCGTCGTGTTCTCTTACGGTGCAAATGGAGCAAAACGTTGCAATAAAGTTGACTGGTGTTGCCTTGGTTCCCCAGAAACCAGTGTGGAATTACCTAATCACCTGGTGCTTTTTCTTATGTTGTTTATAAGTTGCTGTCAATAATAATTTTCAAACTTGAAACTTTTTATTAAAAAAAAATTAATAAATACATCACTTCAAACCTCTAGTTTATTGATGTACACTTAAGGACATACAACATTAATATTGCAAAGAAGGAACATTGTTTGCCTTTTCTGTACACCTGATTCAAACCCGTGGATTTTTCCCATTCACCGATTCGACGATTCGACGATTGTTAGGATCAATTGTTAGAATTCATCCCAAAGGTGCTTGATGAGGTTGAGATCAGGGCAAGGTTTTCCACACCAATCCTGACAAATCATTTCTGTATAGACCTCATTTTGTGAATGGTGGCAGTAGAATCATATAGAATACCAATGTATGCTGTAGTTTTAAGATTTAACTTCATGGGAACTAAGTGGCCCAGGCTGTCATTACTCCTCCACCAAGCCTTACAGTTAGCACTATGTATTTGGGTAGGTAGCAGTCGCTAAACCCAAATTGGTCCGTTTGAGTGCCAGCTGGTGAAGTGTGATCACTCCAGAAAGTGATCATCACTCCAGAAAACGAAAAGCTTGTGGCAAGCTTTACACCACTCCGGCTGACACTTAGCATTGCACATTGTGATCTTAGGCTTGTGTTTAAATTCACATAGCTTCAGTATGTGCAATTCTACCTGCAAGTGTTTGATTATGAAAATGTCATGACTGTGTGCTCAATTTTATACACCAGTCAGCAACGAGTGTTGCTGATATAGTAGGCTCCACTAACTGGAAAGGTTGTCCACATAATTTTGGCTATGTAATGTACTGACGCATCTTGTGCCCTGTGAAAAATGGGGAACTATGGTCCATCAGATAAAAGCAGAATATAGCAACCATAGTGACAAAAAAAGCATACCGGAAAAGTAAAACTCGTCATACCTTGTCATGGATGCGTATAGCATCTGGTGACCTAATCGAGTTCCATCTAAATGTGATAGTCAGAATTCTATAAAAGAGGACGACTGAACCGCAATATACAAATGGCACCTTTAATTAAAGCAGTCTATATTTGCATTAAGGATTTGTTTGGAAGTTATACACCTCACATACTTTTTAAAGTAGTATACAAATTTCTCAAGGTACTTGAACCTGCTGAAAAGACAAGTTATTTAATCACTGTTACATGAACACATCCTGCTTTCCCAAAGGCCTCATCGATAAAGATGAGGGTTCTACTGATTTTAGAGATATCAAAAGCCAAAATAGCCAGCTGAAGTTCAACAAATCGCACAGAAATATATAGTAGACGGATCAAACTTCAGAGTAATGCCTTATGACTCTTTTATTTTATTTGAATGGTATTACATGGGAACTGATTTCAGCGTTTTCCATATTCTCTTATTAAAATAAATACATAATTTGTGAGTATACCATGCATAAATAAATAAAAATGTTCTGATGTTAATATTTATTTTTAAACTGGAAAGTTGATTGGGAACACATAAGAAGAGAGGACATTAAAGCTTAATTGCTTTATAAAAACAAAAAAATGATCAAACAATGCTTCAGGTCTTTTTAGTATACCAGCCATGGGATTATAAGAAACTTAATCGCAACTACCAAACATCTTTGTTCCATAACTTAATGAAACAGAATACTATTCTGGGATTTGTTTACTTTATGTGGAGTCATGCTGTGTCTAAAACAACAACAATTAGGTTTTAATTCAGATTTTATTTCCCTTGACCTTGGCAGAGAAAATTAGCAATCATAAAAAAGTAATGATTTCTCAGAATGCCAGTACTGTAAATGCGGAGCTGCTGAAGAAGCAGATGTGGAACAAACCTAACCCTGCCAATGCCTCCAGAGACACCATCCCTACAGTGAAGTGTGGTGGTGGCAGCATCATGCTGAGGGGATTCTTCTCATCAGCAGGGATTGAGTATCTTGCAAGAATTGAAGGAAGAATGGATGGAGCAAAATACAGGGAAATGTTACAAGAGAACACGCTACCGTCTGCTAAAAATCTGAAGCTTGGGAGAAGAAGAAAAGAAGAAGAAGGAGAAAAATGTGAATGTTCTACAGCAGCCGAGTCAAAGTCCAGGTCTCCGTCCCATTGAGAATCTGTGGAGCTATTTTTTAATTGTGGTCCACACACTTCATCCAATCAACCTCTACAACCTAAAACAACTCTGTCAAGAAGAGTGGCCCAAAATCCCTATGTGTGCAAAGCTGGTAAAAAAAAAAACTTACCCTAAAAGATATAATTGCAGCGAAAAGCGACTCGACAAAATATTCAGCGTGTTCAGCGTGTATACTTATTCAGGCAACATATTTCAATTTTTTATTTACCATACAAATATTTCCAAACATAAAACCAATGTCACTTTACATTAATTGATTTTGGGTTTCAGTCATAAAATAAAATGAAATATCAAACAGAATGAAATTTCAATGTACCATTTGTAATTCAGTAATATAAGAGAAATGGTCAGGGGTCTGAATACTTTTGTAAAGCGCTGTATATATATTTGTAGCTTTTATGATCAATATTAATATACAGTGCAGAGTTTGTGAACGATTATGATGACAAAGGAAATTCTATAATTTTGCCATGATAGCCTTCTTGAATCAAAACCAGTCTTTGACTAAATAGCGATTCATATTAACCAATTCCATGTCTGAAACAAAATGCTGTATGAATTGGCCTTCACCATGCTGGTTTGTGGCGATGTCATGCCACGATCAAAATACATTTCTGAGGTGAAAAATGTTTATTGTTCAGTCTGGTTTACCAAACCGTTATATTAAAAAATATATATGAAATTGCCAATAATTTTGTGCAAATGCATCAGAGCCCGTTGTCACGACTATCACCACCATACACGTGGAGGGTGAGGAAGTATGACTAATTTCCTTCAGTCCTAGCCGCTATCAAGTCACCCGTCTCATACGCACTACTGGCCAAACACAGCAGGTTTAGTACCAATTGGAGGGAGTCACATCCCTCTCAACAGCACTGCTAGCCTGCAGGCACCCGGGAAGCAAAGGGGGTGCGCTTTATTGATGAGCCCAGAACCGAGTAACTTGGGAAAGTGACATGGGTGCATAATGGGTACAGCAGATATTCATGGCATGGGTAATGTATGTGACCACCCTGAGGCTGCTGAGATGCCCACTCCCGACTTCATTTTCACAGCTTTATTTGTATTTGTGGCGGGTGCATGTTTATTTATGTGGTGAGTTCACGTGGTTCAGGTGAACCTGTCCGGGTTCTCTATGGATCCAAGTTTGATATGGCCTTTTTGTTAACATCCAGTCTCATTTTGTTTGTATACAGTCGATAACAATACTCTGACCTTCATGCTTTTGATGTTTTTACCATTACTGTTACTGTAAATATATATTTTTTTGTTACATTGACTACGGCTGGGGCAAAATCAAAACTTTGACAGCATGCTAATCACAATTTAAAATTTGATTAGCTAAATAAATAATAATAAATATTTAAAGAAGAACTGTGGAAAGGTCTTCAAGATGCTTGGTCTACCAGCTTCTTACTTCGTACTGCCCACAGTTTTCTTTTGTTTTCATATGTAGATGTCCATACTGAACATCAGAGAGTGGCAGCAAAGTAAAGGACTGAATTAGAAAAAAGAGCGGATAGTAAGCAAACGTGAAATTATTATCTCTGAAAAGTCAAAAAATACAGAACAGTGAAAAGAGTTGAGAACAGAGCCCTGTCATATTACTATTATGTGAGAATAAAACACTGTGTGAATCTTTATCAGATAGATCAGGAAAAAGTTCCCAGAATTGTGTCTGAGATACCTGATATCTTAAGGAGTATTGTCCAGAGGATCTGATGGTTGGAGAGGTTGCAACTAAAACGGAAGGCTCGTGAGAGGAGAGTGTCAGTCAAAGAGAAGAACATTTTCTGTGGAGTTTCAAAAATAAAAAAAATACTGTTTTAGGTAGGCTGTTTGCATATAATCTTTCTGGAGAAGTAGCTGTGATTTTACATGGTTACATAACTTGTCAAAGATGAGCTTTCAGAGACGTATTATAGTGTGAGCTTTTTTCAAGGCTGCTGGGAAGCATTTCGATAATATATTTGGTTTTTGGTTTTTCTAAATTGAGACCATTATGAACTATAACCTGATTGGAAACAGAAAGGTGGTTTGCACAAGTGGTCTAAAGTGAAACCAGAAGATATGGATTTCGGCATCATTGTCATTGAAAAAGATGCCAAAATAATCTGCATTGAACCAACAGTCAGGAAGGAAAATGAACGGAGTTAAGAAAGCAAGTAAATGTAGAGAATAGCATCATCTTGTTGTTGTAAAAAAATGAGGATGTCAGACTGAAAGTAATGCTGTCTGGCTGCAGAGTGGAAGGAAGAGAAATTGATAGGTATCTTGGTCTTTGGCAGTTTATGAGTTTATCTCTTCTCTGCAGTAAGGAAACTTTTTGTCAGCGTTTAAAGTGGTGAAATGCTGTGGGTTGTGGGATGACGATTCAGAAATTTGATGATTCTGATTAAGACAGACATGAGATTAGAAGCAGCCCAGTCCAACTCTTAAGAACATTTTGGTAGAAGTGTATAGAGGATATTTAACTGCGGAAAGCATAGTTGATGAGGAGAAAAAGAGATAATCAATTTGGAGGCAACGAATAGGTCAATCAACATTGGAATACTTGTCAGAAAGCACTGCAAAAATGTACATACTGCACTTTCCAAAGGGTATCAAATAACAATAAAGCCCCAAGATAATTGTTGTTTAGTAATTCTTTAGCTACCTAGATACATTTAACCAGCAATTTATGCATGTTATAACATTGTTGATTCAAATTTTGAAAGAGCATGAATAATTTTATCTTTAAAACCTCCATATGAAAATTATGAGATGTACAGTTTTATATTGATTATAAATAAGAAATTGGCCTTTTAATAGGCAGAATGCATGTTCACAAAAACCATCATGTGATTGGATGTAATTTGGCCCACTTTCTTTTTCATTGCAAAAACTAGAATTTGCAATAATAAAGTTCAGATATTTGTGGTTTCCTTATCATTCTTACACAATGATAATGCACATTCTTTGTAAAGTTCCACACACAGGTAGTGAATTTCCGAGAAAGATTCAACCATTATAACCAAGGTGTATTCAAAACAACTCAACAATACATCTGTAGAATAACCCTCAGTCTGAATTGGAAGGTGTATCATATCACCTAGATACAGACCAGACTGCTTACTCCAAACTAAGCCAGCAGGCAACATCTTGTAAAAAGGATATTAAAGACACAAACTAACAAATTATTAGGCTCCATTCGTGGCAGGTTCAGAATGGCTCCAGCCTAACAACGCAAGATATAAAGCCTGATCATTGCCTGCATTACAGTTTTAAGCACATTGTTATTATAAGTTACCAGATACATGTATTAATGGACTAACCAGTGTGGCATGCAATGAATTGGAAGCACTTGTTCCCCAAATAAAAGTAATGTACTATTCTACAGTATGCAAAATAGTTACTGCATTATTCAATGCAATGATGTAACTAGCAGCTCTTTTAGCTACTGCCAGCACAATATTATGGAATTCTAATTATACACCAAACTTGCTAAATTATTCAATTTATTCAAGTAGCTTGTATCAGCTTTGCCAGTGGAAACAGACAGAATATTTTCCATTTTACAGCTGTCTATTGCTAGTTGCACCCGGTGCCCCTAAATTAAATTTACCTTTTAGCAGGAGAATGACCCAAAGCCCAAGGCCAAAGCTTCGCTAGAGTGGTTTAAGAATATCAAAATGTCCTGGAGTGGCCTTATTTTAATCTCACTAAAAATCTATGGCAAGACTTTAAAAATTGCTGTCCATAGGCCATCCTCTACAAACATCAGACCATGAGACAATTTGCCAATAATAATGGGTGATAATAGCTCAAAAAAGGTGTGCAACGTTGGGGAAGACTTATTAAAAAAAAAACTCCCGGCTGCAATTGCTGCCAAAGGCTCAGGGGGGTGAATGCTCACACAATCAACATATTTCAGTTTATTTCAAGCATTTAAGTTTTAAACGAAAATATCACTGTATGCAGTTTTTTAATAATACATTTTCAAGAAACTGATTGGCTGGAACCTCTTTTTAATTAATTGATTCATAACCAGTCAACTAATTTGTGTTCCCATTTATAACTTAAGCTTTTGCGGCAGCATGCAATCTCTCTCCTGTGAGATTTTCCCCAAATGTACAGAAACTTATAGTTTCTTGGTTTCTGATTTACTCCATGCCAAAATCAGACTTTTGCCACAAGTGGCTAACTTGGAAATTGAATATCCATTTAATTGCATGCTTGTATAAGCCAAACAGTGTTGATCAGTTTTGATTTTCAATTAAAGAATTTAATTCTTGCAGGGAAATCCATCTACATTTTATTACAGTTTTCTAAATATATATATTTTTTTAAAGACTGTGAATTTTGACTGTGAGGTTGAAATAAATGCCATGTGAAAGGTCAGTTTAAGATCAACTAAGGGGTGAAAAAACCATGAAGGTATTTGAGGTTTTGCAATTTTTTCTTAATTCCTGAAAAGTTTTTTCCTATTCATTTAACATATACCTCAAAGTATTAAACAATACTGGTAGTTGGCAGTATATATTTATGCTCTCTTATATGTGTGTTTAGTAATAATTCAGTCTTCATAAAATATAAAAGGCACTTTTAATGAATTCTGCAGCTTATTTCTTCTCCAAAGAGAGGGCCAGGCAGAAGCCCAGGTCTTGTGGAGAGTTAACCCAGATAGAGAGCAACCAGAGAAGACCATCCAGATGGTCTTCTCACTTGGATGGCAAACTTTTTTTTTAGCAGAGCCATCAGCTTCCATTGACAGGAATGAGAATGAGACTGAACACCAAATAAAGTTTGAGGTCTATCGATTGAACCTTGAGAAAAACCTTAATTCAAAACCCATTAGTACCCAATCTGTAATTATCAGTAAAGATTAAAAAAAATATATTATATAGTTTATAACTTACCAAAAGATAACTGACCTTGTGGTGTATTTTATTTAATTTTTTACAAAAAACAAAGCTGATTCCAATAGATATCCACCACCACTAATTAAACTAGAAATCTATTTCTGGATATAACTTTATACAGAAGTCCTTTTCTTTAGAATTAGTTCCCCATGCAAAAATAGAAAATGACTGCTTGGTAATGTTAAAACACATATTCTGATACAATTTAAATGTAAGCAAACAGAAACTGTAATGTCATCTGAAAAATTAAAATGTACATATTGTGGCAAAACAGTGGGTAGGGAATTTGTGCCCCGCCCCTTTAAGACCAGACAGCCTGACATTCCGGGCCTGAATGCTGATTTGCCAACAGTCCTCAGAAATTGGTACAGCTGGAGGCAATGGCTAATCAGTCACAATAATAAAGGTTGCAGAAAAAATAAAAATAAATAAATATATATATATATCTCAATATATTTCTTTTTTACTTTTGAAACTGATTTTTTGCAAACTGTCTCCGATTTGTAGTTTTTTGTGATCCTGCAAGTGAAAACACGGCCTACGCCCAGCTGGTTGTTGCATATGCATTATATTTATTCTTTATAATAAATGTTGGGCATGGATAATGACATCCAAACATCTGTTTGAACAGCACAGCACAGTGTAGGGTGTGTATATGCAGACATATTCAAACAGAGGGCTGTGCTAGTTTGCATTACAAAGAATACCTTCCTATGGTTCTGATTGTTTGCTAACAGAACTCTGTGGCTTTAATTGAATCCATGTTTGTCTTCAGTGTCTGTGAGAGCCTTAGTTATTTTGCAGACTGCCACTCTTTGAGAGGGCCAAAGCACATAGCTGCACGATGAGCCGAATCAAACTGGCTTTAGAAGTGCCTATTGGTGATGATGTGCTTTTGGGCATGTTATGTGCTGGGAATTCTTTCTGACATCACTGGCTCAGGCAAGAGAGAGGCCCAGCATTCTGAAGTTGTCAAATTGTATGATGCTTAATACTGGCATCAAGACACAGCACGGACTGCTCCATCTTGAGTCATGAATGTAATCAGGCTCTGGTATAAGAACTGAATCTTCATTGTATCATTTAAGTTATTTTCTTTTAACCACTATAAATGTATGCAACATTATTTCATATTGATTTTTATTACACGATTTCATAACTGAATTGCCTCAATTTATTTTGCACTCCACTGACTTCCATGATCCAAATAATTATCAAAATCTACTAAACCCCACTATAAAGTGAACAGAGGTAATCAGATTTTTTTTTGCAAAAATGTTTTATATGATTGAATTTCGAAAGTAGAGGAAATATTATCCCCAATAGCCTCAGTTTAAACAATCAAACAAACGAGCGTGTCAATACATTTTTTCTTTTTCTCTCATTTGACCACATTTGTTTCCGAAAATACTTTACACTAGATCCCACTCATGTTAACTGAGATACTGTGTGCTAAATCCTTTTTCTCACAGTTCTGGTGACATTACCTTGCAACATCTTTATGGAAAGATGCAACCATGCATTCTTGATGCTGTACGCTACAGTATACATTTGTGGGTTTTAACATTCTGTAAATTGTTTATACGTGAGACCACCTAACTTGTGGAGATAAATAACAGTTTTTGCTAGCCTTTTCTGGGCACTGGTTTTCTACTTGGTAATGAATATTAAGTGAATGTTGCATTTGTAAAACACATGTTTGTACTAAGCCCTATGCCTAATGTATGCCCACGGTGCCTCTCGATTTTACACTGTCTGCGCTCTGGGACCTCTAACCTCACCTTCTGTCGAAGAATGTGGTGGGACATAATCCTCATTTACCCACCTTTTAAAATTCTACGTTAAACATTTAGGCACTGTTTTTATTTTTCATCCCTGTCGTTGATCAACACCATTCATTACATTCCCACACATCACCATTTAGAAGATATTTTTTTTCAAATCGAGTTCAACTACGACAGACAAAAAAATATTAATTTTGGGCAGTTTTCTGTTTGCCACAGCAGGCAGAGGATATCTCCTACAACAGTCTTTAACGCGGAGAAAAGAGATCCAGGCTGGTCCCGGAGCTCCAGGAGGGATGGCAGCCACGCTGCACAGGGAGGTAGAACAGCTGCACCCATGTGTGTGGGCTGTCCGCTTTCTGGCAAGCCACTGAGTTCCCCATTGCCTTGCAGGCAGAAGAGGAGAGGGGCCAGGTGGTGGCCAGACCGAGCAATTGTGATTGGGAGAGGAGGTCGGCGTGAGAGGCAGCGAGTGAGGAGCAGCGACCAGCCCTCCCAGGCACCAGCTCACCGTGTCTCGTGTCGTGACATGCAGTGTGGTCTTTTGTTGCCGGTGCCCTCAGCCTGTCTGGGGCACTATTGCGCTGTGGCACGGGTGTTTATTATTTTTTTTATTTTATGCCGTATGTTCTTTGTTCCTGCTGCCTTATTTTTGAGCATTTCTAGGGC